>JANHGB010055901.1:0-16034 GCA_026283785.1 Coracopsis vasa
GAATTCCTATTTATGTTTGGCACGATTGCCCATCCTGGAATCGTAGAATAGTTAGAGTTGGAAAGGACCTTAAGATCATCTAGTTCCAATCTCCCTGCTATGGGCAGGGACACCACACTCTAAACTGTGTTACCCAAGGCTCTGTCCAGCCTGGCCTTGAATAGTGCCAGGGATGGAGCAGCCAAAGCTTCCAGTTGTTTAAGTTTACTTTGAGGCTTTGCTACATCTTTTTATGATTAGGAAAAGTAATTTATGCCTGTTTAAAATCTTGATAATGACTAGGCCTACTTTATATAAGAGCTGTACAGTTGACATCCTCTTGCTGTTCCACTTTTCCTGCAGATACCTTTCATCTTTTACTTAGTTTATGTAATTCTCAGTTGAGTGGTTTTTTTTGTTGTTTGTTTGTTTGCTTGTTTGTTTTGTTTCTCCCCTCCACCCACCCCTTATAAAGACTATTTTGGGTTTCAGTTTTCTTTTTTAGGGCTGTAGTTTTATGCTTCATCTGACTACACTGTCAGCCAGGAAACCAGAGACCCTCTTGGTCAGGGTCCTACTGTGCTTCAGATCAGAGGTGACCCATTTAGTTGCATATTGTTTTGTAATGTTTGAATACAGCTCCAAGGCAAATTACAGAGTCTGCCTTTTATTCCCTTTAGACTGCTACAACTTTTTCTTAAACCTAAAGTCTTGTAGTTTTCTTTGAGTTTCTTCCTGTGAGTTTCCTCAACCATCCAGAGGAGCTGCTGTGCTCCCATAACACAAAGGGCTGTGCTCAAATAGAATTTCTTTAAGACTTGTAAGCAGTAGCTAATACTTCTTTCAACCAGAAGAATAATGTTGTGCAAAGCTCTAGCCTGACTGTGCCTGTCCCTCAGAAGCTGTAGGGGAGGAGGATGTCTACTGCCAGACTCTACTTCCAGTTTCAAAGCTGTGACTCTTAGTAATCATTGTGCATTCTTTGTTTAGTCGATGTATTCTGATTGCTGAAGTTGATAGGCTGGAAAGAGCAGCGAGATGGTCAGTGTGGATTATTAGTATTTAAGGATTGATTGATTCATTTTTTTGTGAGCTTGTCTAGTCAATAAATAGCAATTTTTAATTAAAGTTAAATTGAGTTAAATTGCAGGAGATGTGGTTTTGTTCACACCCAAGAATATTTAAATTATGTGTATAGCTGAGATTTTGGTGCTGTCAGGATTTTGAAATGCTAGGAAAAAAATAACATTTTGTAAACTTTGTGTTATTAAAATAATAGAAGTGTAGAGATTACTTGAGGTTTTTTTTTTTTAAATGGTCTATATTCCAACTAGGTTGAAAATGAAAAAAATGAAGCTGCATTACTGAAAAGAGAGAACCAGAGCTTGATGGAATTGTGTGACAGTCTTGAGAAAGCAAAGCAGAAAATATCACATGATCTTCAAGCAAAAGAATCTCAAATTAGCATTCAGTTGGGACAGCTGAATTCCAGCAAGAAAGACATAGAAAGGCTAGAACAAGAACTGAAAAGGTAAGCGCTTGCTCTGTCTCTAACCCATGTATAACAGTTATTTTCTTGTGTTTTATTCATTTAGTGTATCCTTCATGGTATTCTAGTTTCTTTTCTTCTCATACTTAATTCAGATTTTGTGACTGAAGTCCCAAAACATGGACCTGTTCTTACATGGACCTGTTTTTACATACACACATGCACATACAGACTTCTACATAAATCTGTCTGCTACTTGAAGCAGTTAATACCTATCGTTCCCCCTTAATTTGGGGGAATTCTGCAGTGTCATGTGAGAACTGTCTGTGATCTTAAACAACAACAAACCAGATAGCACAGCTGAGTCACTTGGCAAAGCTAAACTGCAAAGGGCTTGGAGTTGCTCAGAAAGTACATGAACAATTCAGTCTGTAAGATCAAGTCTACCAATAAAATACTGCTGGGAGAAGGCATGAACATCTGTTGGAGTGGAAGAGGAAGCTGCCAAAAGCAGTGACTGAATCACTGAATCCAGTTGCTTTGGTGAAGAAGAGCTTAATTCAAAGACCTCAACTTTTAAACACTGCTATTACTGGGATAGCACGTGTGTACTGTCTGTAGAGGTGGAATGCAAGTAATAAAAGAATCTTCTGTAATGCAGACACATCTAAAATCTTTCATCTCAGGGTGCTACACAAATGGAACAGTTACCCATAGCGAAGTGAATGTTATGTTAAACTTGCTCTCGTACTAGAGGCACCCCCAGTTCTTGATGTTGTGCTATAAAAAGGAGGGGGAAGTTGAAACCATTGTCTTATCAACCTGTGCATGCTGGGCAGGACAAAAGTTGCTGTATAAACTCCAAATTAGTTATCTGGTTTCACTTCATGAGCTTGTAACTCTTCATGCTCACAAGAGTTACAAGAATGGGTAGTCTGCTGTGGTGTTCTGGGTGGAGAGTATTCCCTTCCCATGAAGTAAGCATAGGTTTGTCAAAGTGTGCAGTATCAGAACATAGAATAAAAGCTGCATATTTCCTATCATAAAGATGCTTACTGGAGAGTAGAAGTTATGTGTTATCAGTGTTTACATTGATAAACTGATAGCTGGGCTACAGCTTCATAAGTGAAACCTTAAGCAGTTCTAACTGATTGTCAGGTACTCTGGAATTGGTTTTGGTTTTCAGCTTTGACTCCTATGTAATTGACTAAGTATACTGAAACTGAACAAAATATTTGTATTTCTGTGTTACATTCACTGAAAATGTTTAGTACTGTATCTTGACTTGATCTTTAAATTCTTAGAATCATATAAATTATTTGTGTGCTTCAGGCTCTTAAAAATAGATAATTAACCTTTTAGTTTCCATGACTAATTTTTGTTGCTATTTTTTTTCCTAAACAGATATAAATGTGAGCTTGAGAGAAGTCAGCAAACATTGATTGCAGGAGACTTATCATTCAGTGGTGCTCCACAGAAAAGCTTTACTGCTCCTTTAACACCAGTTCAAAGTCATAATGGTAAATGACTTTTTCTTCATCTAGCACAGATAGTTAACAGTCAGTTTTCTTGGAGGGCGGAGGAGTATTTCACACGCTACATTTGTACTGAGTTGCCTAGTCCCTATTATAAAGCTTATTATGAGAATGTCTAATTCATAGCACCATAAGTTTAAAAGTGATTAGTGCAAACTGAACACTTATTGCAAATATTACATCTTTTCAGCACTATGTTGATAGACATGGAATAGTAAGAAATCCTTCAACAGACTGCAGCAAGTTACTGAATGCCTGTTCCTAGTGTCAGCTGTTCCCTTGATGTAGTGAAGAGCAAATCTTTCTTGTGTACCACAGGTACTTTAAAGTTCAGTCAACGGTTGTGTTGTTTCTTTAGAAAATTTTATTTAGACTATTTTTGTGCATGATGATCTGCACAATTTATGCACTGTTTCAAACCATCACTTCTATCTTCAAATTAGTGACATCAGATAGATTTAAAATATTTGAATGAACTGGGAAAGTAAAGGGAAGGTTCCTTAACTGGAGAACTCTTCTGTAGCCAGACACCCTTATGCTGTATCTGCTGAAAAACTTGACAGGTTCAATATTATGCATGTTGTTTACCTCTTATCTTTACTGTGAACAAATGTTCTGTTTGGCATCTCACTCTTATTCAGGTGGTAAACCTGAGATACTTTTTTGCATTCTTATTCCTTTTAATTTCTACTGGGGTACAGTAGTGGCAGTGTCAAGCATTCTACTAAGCGTGATACTCCCAAAATGGGGATTAGATAAAAAATTATTTAAATAACTATTTAAAATGGTATTGCTGGAGAGGTTTATTTTGTTTGAAAGTTGGAGTTTTACATTCCTGAAAATCCCAGACTATCTCAAGTTCAAAGCAACCCATAAGGTTGCTCCTTGCAGGACTACCTAAAACTAAGTCATATGACTTGAGCATTGTCCTCCTTGAATAATGACAGGATTGGTGCCATGACCACTTCCCTGGGGAGCCTGTTCCAGTGGCAAGACCACCTTCCCAGTGAAGAACACCTTCCTGATGTCCAGTCTGAACTTTTCCTGATGCAGTTTCATTCCATTTCCTTTGTGTCCTATGACTGGTCACCAGAGAGAGGAAATCAGCACCTCTCTTCCACTGCTGCTCCCCGCCACCCATCCCTGTGAGGAAATTGTAGCCTGTGATAAGATCAGCCCTGGCCTTTTCTTTCCCAAGGTGAATGAACCAAGTGACCTCAGCTGTTCCTCAGAAGTCTTGCTCTCAAAGGCCTTTCACCAATTTGGTTGTCTTTCTCTGGAAACAGCCTGATAGTTCGATGACGTTCTTATACTGAGACACTCAAAACTGCACATAGTACTTGAGGTGGGACCTCACTAATGCAGGGTAGGATGAGATTGTTGCACTCCCTCAACTGCTTCATAGAATGCTACAAAACATTCTAGTTCTATGATGTTCCTGGGAGTTGTAGAATGATATATAAATACAAAGAAAAGGAAGCAGGACTTTTGTTTTGGACTAATATGCTCCTCTTATAATTCCAGTGGAAGAATCTTAAGTAAATTCATTGTCCAATTCCTATTGCATTTGAAAGGAACTTGAGGAAAAGATCCAGCCTTATTTTCTGATCATTTCTTAGTAATATTAATGTTCTTGGGCTGCTGGTAGGAAATCTTAAAAAGTAAAAATTAAAATCTATATGCATGTGTGTATATAATGTAACACATCTATGTTACATATATATACAATGTATATATACAAAATGAACCTGGGTCGGAGCAACCGCAGGTATCAATCCAGGCTGGGGTATGAAGGCAGTGAGTACCCAAGATGAGAAGGATTTGGGAGTGTTAGTGGATGAAAGATTGCAGCTGGCTTGGCAATGTGTGCTTGAAGCCCAGAAGGCCACTTGTATCTTCGGCTGCATCCAAGAGGAGTGTGGCCAGCAATCCCAAGAAGATGATTCTGCTTCTCTAGTCTTGTAAGAACCCACCTGCAGTCCTGCATCCTGCTCTGGAGTCCTCAGTACAGGAAAGACATGGATCTGTTGGAGAGGGTACAGAGCAGGGCTAGAGCACCTGTTCTGTGAGGAATGGCTGAGAGTTTGGGTTGTTCAGCCTGGAGAAGAGAAGACTCGGGGAAGACCTTATTGTGGCATTTCAGTTCTTAAAAAAGGCCTATAAGAAAGATGGGAAGGTGCTTTTCATCAGGGACTGTTGTGATAGGACGAGGAGTGATGATTTTAAACTAAAAGGGGAGATTTGGGCTGGACATAAGGAAAAAATTCTTTACAATGAGGTTGGTAAAAAAACTGGCACAAGTTGCCCAGAGAGGTGGTGGATGCATCGTCCCTGGAGACATTCAAGTCAGGCTGAATGTAGTCCTGGGCAACCTGATATAGTTGAAGATGTCCCTGCTCAATGCAGAGGGGTTGGACTAGTGAGCTTTGAGGGTCCCTTCCAACCCAAACTATTCTACAGTCTTTCCTGTAATAGCAATTAGAAACTATTACCTATGTACTAAGTTAGATTATGAAGAAGTATTCATTGTATCTTTGTAGATACAAAGTTTGAAGAACTAGAAGAAAAATACAAGAAAGAAGTACAAGAAAGAAAAAAGCTAGAATTAGAACTGAGAACCATCCAGGTAAAAGTAAGTATCTCTTGAGAATGGTATGTGTGATATCTAAGAAAGTAATTACTGAGTGAACTTGGAAAATGGAGTGGAAAACTAGTGAAATGTATTCTACATCACTTAAAGTATGATTTTAGAGAGAATTATCCTGTGTGTACCGCCATTCAGATGTACTCTTGGAGAATCCAGAAAAGCTAACATAATTGAATGGCAAAGGAAAGAAAGACATTAAAAATGAGAACACATTCTTCAAGAAGTGGAGATCTTGTGCAAGCCCAGGCAAGAGAAAATAATGCCCATTTTGCCAAGCTAAATATAATAATAAAATAGCTTTGGAAAGAAAATGAGGAAATAACTCTCTTAGCAAATGGGAACTAGTAGATTTTTCCAAACACATAAGTAGTGGGATCTGTATGAGGGAATCTCTGAGGCCTATAGATGACTAAGATGTGAAATCCCTCAAAGGCAAAAAAGGCCACTGCAGAAAAGCTGAGATAACTTATTTGTTATTCACTATTTAAAGGCTCAAAAAGTTTCCTATATCAGAGTCTTTCTTTATTGGGGCTGAATCTGTGGCTCAGCCTCAAATTGAAAAGTCAGAAGTACTCTTAAAATCAATTGATAAAATAAATAGTAATTAAAAAATCACCAAATGCAGATAATGCCCATAAATTGATAGGGCACTGCAGTGTGGGACTGCTGAATCTTTGTGATGTGCAACTTATTTCATTCTTCTCTTGACACTGGAAGGGGGTGAGGATGATGCCATCTTAAAAAGGCTTATAGTGCTGATTCCTGGGAATGTAGGTTGGTCAGGTCAGCCTTTTGTCCTCGGTGAATTGTTAGAAACTTGAAGCGATACCTTTATTGATGCATGCATACGTATGGTGTATGGAGAAAAGTTGTAAAGAGAAATGCTTCATACTTTCAGAGCTTTGGGGTTTTTTTAAGAATAAATTGGAGAATAGTGAGTCAAGTGTAATGTCATCATAGGATATTCACAAAACACTAAAAAAACTGAACTATTTTGATAAGGGGGAGTAGCTCTTGGGAATTTAAAGGTGAAGATTGAGGGTACTGGCAATAAATGGTCAGTTTTTACTGGGGAGCAAAAGTGGAGCCTCAAAAGGATTTCTAAAGAAAACTGTGCTACTCAGCATATTCATTAGTGATTTTAGAGTCGAACAATATGGTTGAAGACTACACAGTATTTAGTAATACTAAATAATTGCAATAATTAAGATGGGAAGTAAAAATCAGTGTGAAAAAATGTGAAGTAATGCATCTGGAAAACATCATATGAAAGATGCATACCCAGTGCACTCAGACTTCACGATTCCAGGAAGCAATTCAGCAATTCTAGTTCTCTGAAAACTTCAGTATTTGCTTCAGCAATGATGAAAAAGATTTCTTTAGGAAAAGACTTAGGAAGTAGTGAGAAAATACTCTTTGCTTGTATACAGCAAAATGGTCCTCACATCTGGAGTATTTCTTGCAAATTCTGTTCACTCGTTTCCAAACAGATATGGTAGAAGTGGGTGGTACAAAGATCAAGTGAGGATCAAGAGATGAAACAGGGAACTGGTCATTTTCTTGCTTTCCATAAGGCATAATTACAGAACCAGCTCTGCAGGCTCAGAACAAAAACTGTTTTATTCCACTGTACTGTGTTAAATGGCAGTACTCTTTGTCAGAGTGTTGTAAAATTGAAACAGATCCAAAAGAGAAAGCATATGTAAAGTACTTCAGTAAAAATTGATTCATTACCTGGATTCAAACTTTTGCCTCAGAAACTCTGTAAATTTAAATGGTATATAAGGGGAATGATTGCTCTATGCATGGTTAGAGTTTTATGCTCTTTATCTATAAACAAGTTACAAGATTGAACACTGCGTTCTGGACTATATAGATTCCTGGTCTTAACACAGCTATTCCTACATAACAGCATAATCTCTGGTTGGATTGAGAAGTCACACTGGCTATTACCTAGTTTAGGGATTTAGTTTAATAAAAGAATAACTGAAATATTCAAATTGGAAGCATTTGAAAACCAAGCTAAAAAATACAGTGGGGATTTTACTGTTTGAGGTGGGGGGGTTTGTTTTGGCTTGGTTTTTTTGAGTTTCGATTATTTTTTTTCTACTTAAGGAGGAAAAAAAACCACCTACTATTATAGCTGTGTTTAATTTTTCTGTAGGAAGAGGCTGAAAGCTTCTACCTGAGGTATTTTATTACTGCAGTTTTGAGATATTATGTTTGTATAAGTTTAATTCTGCTCTGAATTTACCTGTGTTTGTCCAGAACAACTACATGTGGGTCAGGTATCAGATATGTTAGTCTAGACTTCTGTATACAGGCTTACTTGTGTCAGCATTTGCCTGCAAAAATGGAGGCTTAAATTTTGAAAAGCTTAGAGGGTAAATGATGGGATCTGTCTTGAAAAAGGCAAAAATTTGATTATGTTACTTATGAACAGATCAGACTAGTTTTTTTGGAGATCCTGCTTTAGGTTACTGTATCCACTATACTGGATACTTGGGCTAAAGTTATTTAATTTAAATAGTATAAAAATAATGTGAAATGACCAGGAACTTATTATTTACATATTAATAATTATTTTGTTATATGTTGGATATGGAGCTGTGTAAAGGTAAATCCTTTTTTTTTTCTCAGACACAGAAAATAAATCAGCCTCATCCTCAAAGCTCTTTGAGTCACAGGGAGATTGCTCGGCATCAGGCTTCCTCATCTGTGTTTTCATGGCAACAAGAAAAGACACCATCTAGAAATCAAGCAACACCTGCAAGGGGAAGTTCTGCAACATCTTCTTTTCCATGGGAGAAAGAAACGAGTTCTAGTGTAATATCAGAGAAGAACGAGCTCAACAACAGCTTTGCTGATGATTGTAATTCTTCACTTGTGATCCAGCTAAAAGCACAGAACCAAGGTACCTGATGTATTTGTTTAAAACCCACAGGCAGTCTCCTATATGGTTTCATGAAACCTGGTGTGCAGATACAAAGAGAGGTATTGGAATTAGTGTTTTAGCAAGGAAAATGTACCTGGTTTTGCCTTCGGCAGCTAGCCTGGTTGGCCACTGGTGTGTGTATCTTCAGTGATCAGCCAGTACACAGAAATTATCAACAAACTGTGGTATCTTTTACATAAGGAGTGTGAGAGTTAGAAGGGAGGAGCTGTATTTTTGGGGGTGGGTAATGGACATCATATATAAAAGGAAAAGGGTCTTCTCCAATAATAATTCCATTGCTCATGGAACAATTCTGTTGAAACAGAGTTAAAAAACCTCTTCAGGATTTCATTACATCTCACTGTTAAATTCAATTCTATCGCTTCCTTAATTTTGTATGGCTTGAGGTTTGTAGCTAAACAATACCTGTGTTAAAAATTCATTGATTGAACATGCTAAATGCATAGCTCAGTTGATCCATAATGGATATAACTGGAAGCACAGAAGGAAGTGTGATGCAGAAAGTAGAATGAAGAAGCAAGATATGATCCTGTATTGTGCATATTGACATGAAGAAATAATCATTCCTGAGATCTTATAGTTGGAAGAGAGCAAACAGTTGGTTCGCTGTGGATTTGGTGAACATTTACTGAAGCTTACTACTTGGAACAGCTTTTCCACAGTTTCTTGTAGGACTGTTTTACAGGTTCCCATGCTGTCCAAAATGTTTATCCAAATACCTGCATGTAAAACTTCAATTAGGTGGCATTTTCAACTTGGAACAAGACTTCTTTTTTTTAACAAAAGAATTACCAGATAATAGTAATTCTGGATAATGTTCCCTGTAGCTATGTTTTCTACTATAAAATTATGTTGTATTTTGGAAGGAAAACTCTTACTGATGTATATTGTGACAAGATCACTTGGTTTCACTTTATATGGATTCTGCTTTGGGACAGGAAAAAGATTGAAATATAAAGTACTGTACTTACAGATGCTTGGTAGCTGAAAAGCCTCTTGGAAGGAGAGGACCCAAACAAATAATTCTAGTGGGTATCTTTCCTTTTAAAAAGTAAAAAAAATTAAAGCAGCTTTGATAAATGACATATTTCTGTGTGTTTAGAAACAACAAAAACAAAGACAAACCAGCAGAGGAACAAATAGACTTTGCCTTTGCAGCATTTGTGCCTGGTGTCACATTTTGCTGTGTTCTAATATATTACAAAGTGGAAATTATTTAGAGTCAACTATCTTTCAGTCTCAATAGTTTTAGTCACTGATGTAGTAGTAGGAGAGAGTGTTGGTTTAGCTTGCTGAACATTTTACAGGGTGTCTGCCTGTGTCAGGAACTTGAGTTGTTATCAAACACACTGAATATTTTAGAATGTGGGGAGACTTGGAAATTTGAGTACCAGGATGGAAGGTGTAACTTTCAAAGCAGGAAGTACCCTTAATCTTTACTGTTTCTAACATTCAGAGCTAAATTCCACTGTTAAGGACCTAGAACAACAACTGCAAGCGCAAGAGAAAATGAAGAAATCCCATATGAATAAACACCAAGAGACTGAACTGCAGCTGGTCAAAATGAAGTTGGAATTAACAGAGAAGGATAAGGCTCTGAACAAAACCAGAGATAAACTGACTCAAATGAGAACACAACTTGATCAAGCTACCACACAGGTAAAATGTTGCATCACACCTGTTTGGACTGTCCTTACAATTCATTCCCAGTGTTGATGTGTGTCAATTTGCAGCCATTTTAGTGAGAATCAAGATTCTCAGGTGAGTTTCATGAGCATTTGCTGAGGATCAAGTTTTGAGTTTGTGTTGGTTTGATATGTATTACCTGTAACAATGGAAATACTCATAAAGCAGTCATCCATTTTCTGGAAGGTTCTTATACCACCTGAAGAATTGTTTTTCATCCTCAGGCAAGATTCATTGGAATTCTGAAAAGTAGAGCATGGGATTCTGTTGCATAGAGCAACAATGACATCTGGTGGCAATTTCTGACCTTAAATAGACTCCGTCATGCAAATTTGGCTGAAAATCAGTATCTGTTGCTTATACTACTGGATGTTGTGGGATATGGGGACATAGCCTTTGGATTGTAAATTGCTTGTGTAAAATAAAAACTGGGTAAAAATGCCATGCAAGATTCAGAATGTATGTAGTTTCTAAGTGAGATTTCATGGGGTTTAATCCTAAGGAGCTTGGATTCATAGTATAAAACCAATAGGGTAGTACAACTGGCTTAGTCAAGTATTTACAGAGTGTATTTAAGTACATACATATAAAAATATTAAGTGGTTCAGGTTTTTGCTCATAATCATATGAAGTGAATGCCAGTGTTTAAAATAATGTAGTTCAAACTGTAGAAGGTGAAAAGTAAGAAGTCACCTTTTTTTCTTGATTGCCTTACCTTCCTGAAGTCCTTTTTCACAGCATTTGACATGCTTGTAAGTAGTGCAGATTCATAATTCCTGAATCTTCATATTTCCATCTATATTTGTATTTATTTATATTACTTTGATCTACAGGATAGGAAAAAACATGTTTCTATGTGTACGTTCTCAGGGTATAATAATTGTTATCCATCTTTGCCAGCAAGTTTCTACATGCTACCTAAGTTTATTGTAAAACTACTGTTTCCCACAACTCCTGTGTTGGTCCTTAAAGTAAACTTTTAGATGTTGATGGTTTGCCTTTTGAGACACAGGGGCATTCAGCTGTTGGTAGCTCTGTGACGGGCCGAGTTAGGGAAAGTCTTCATAGTGAGTATGGGAAAAGCATATTCTTAACATAGCCCATTGCATAAAGGCACTGTCATTGCAGTTAGTTTGTGGGAAGGCATCTGACCCAACCTAACAGCTCAATTCCTCTGAAAAAGTCTTTCTTTTAAGTTATTTGATTCCCCAAATAACCCAATTCAACTTCCTAAATGATTATCATAGAATCATAGAATGGTTTGGGTTTGAAAGGACCATGACCATCCAGTTCCAACCACCTGCCATGGACAGGGACACCTTCCACTAGACCTAGGCTCTGTCCAGCCTGGTCTTGCACACTGCCAGGGATGGAGCATTTACTACTTCTTTGGGCAACCTATGCCAGGGCTTCACCACCCTCAGAGTAAAGAACTTCTTCTTTATATTTAACCTGATCTTTCCCTGTTTACATTTAAATCCATCACCCCTTGTCCTATTGCTACAGTCCCTGACGAAAAGTCCCTTTAAAGCATCCTTGTAACCCCCTTCAGATACTGGAAGCTGCTGTGAGGTCTCCATGCAGCTCCTATTCTCCAGGCTGAGTAACCCCAACTGTCTTCATAAGGGAGGTGCTCCAGCGGTTGATCATCCTTGAATTAGGGTATTATGTATACAACTTGGCCTTGTTAATTATCTACAGGTTTAAGAGAGCTCAGTCGTTTCACTGAGGAATCAAAGGGGCATTAAATCCAGTGCAAGGGGCAAGGTGATATAGGTAGGAACATGCCTGGGGGAAGACAAGGAGCAGTAGGACTGATTGGCCCCATGTGAACTGAGGTGCAGCTCATCCTTGAGGTACACTGCAGGATCTTGTCTCAGAAGGTTCCTTTGCTATCTGAAGGTTACTCTTTTCTGTGCTTTTTTTCTCCCACTGAAACTGGATCTCTGCCCACCCATACGCTTTGGACATAGAACTGCATTGAGATTCTAGACTTCAGTTTTCTGCCTCATAGCCTGAATTTACTTTTGGCATCCGCCTTGTGACAGAGAAGTGCACTGGTACTATTCACAGACCTTGAGCACAGCACCTCTGTGTTATCAAGTACTTTCACATCTTGTAAGGTCTACAGCCTTTCTGCACACATGTGATTTCACATGAGTGCATGATCCCTGCAGTCTGTGCCGAATAACCAGACACCCCAATACTACTACCTGCTGCTTCTTTACTTACAGCACAGATGCACTGTTGTTTCACTAGCTCATTGAACAGCTCTTGTTACTGGAAAAGAAAACAGCGCTGTTCACCCTTTGCCATTTTCCTTACCCCCAGGAAAAAACAATTGTACCTACTTTGTATTAAGAGATTATTTTGGGGATAAAAATGCTTTTTTTCTGTTCAGGGAGTTAGGTGGACATTGTTTCACTCTCATAATATAAGATGAACATAATAAACTGAATTAGATACCAAGCTGACATACATGGAGAACATCTTCTAACATGGAGGTTAACCTAGAATATTGACTACCTTTATTTTTAATTAAAGTTTAAATTAATGTGCTGAATCACTCTGAGTGGAATATGCAATTAGTTTCAGTCTAAACATGTAGCTGTTTAGCAGTTCATTCTCATTCTTTAGTTCATTGCATCCTGAGGTACTGAAAATACAACCTGGTTTTTGTGTTAGGTACAGTACATTTCTGTAGATTGTTAAAGACTGATTTTCTGTGTTGCATGTTTCTAAATGTTTCTAGATTGTGTATATACATATACGTATGTAGATACTTACATAAGTATATATATTCTTTCTATATATACACATTCTCACTAACATAAGCAAGTACAAGTTTAGTACTTTGGACTGCTAAGAATTTATATGGAACCAGCTAAAATTACACTGTAGGTTATATGAATGCTAGAACAATTGTAGTAGGAGAAACCACTATTTTTATATGAGTGCATATAAACTGAAATAAAATGTCACTTGTATTTTTAACACTTGTGATTCATAATTAAATTATACTAGATCCAAATGATGGAGCAAAAGGTGAAAAGGTTGTCAGAAGAACTGAATTGCCAAAGACAGAATGCTGAGAGTGCTCGTCAGTCTTTGGAACAGAAAATAAAGGCAAAGGAAAAGGAATATCAACAGGTAAGTAAAGAAGAATGCTTTAATTCTGGCTTCCTGAGGACATGAAATCACATGGCTTATTTTGTGTATCTGCTATTCAGTTAAATGCATTCACAATTCATAGAGAGGTTGCAAAGGTAACTGGCAAACTGAAAACAAACATCCCATTAGAGGGGAGAAGCTGCTGGAGAGGTGCAGAATTATGGTACTACTACATAGAAAACATGGGCAAGAGACCCAACTGAGATACAAATCCATGAAAAACCAGGCTTCATTGTCCACAGAATTACGTATATTTGAGTTCCAACTTAAAACTGACTCGGTTATTTCTGTGGAATCCGAGTTAATTTTTCATGCATCTCACTGCTGTGTGGAAAAAGTGTTTTCACAAAGTCTGTTAGTCTAGATGCTAACCCAGGATCTCGAAGAGATACTGAACCTATTCCAAATCAGTTGTTATTGCTCCAGTAATGAAAACACAGACTTATTGCAGTTATGTGTTTATTTTTTTCCTACTATACCACTGTTTCTAGGAACTCTCTTGTCAGCAACGCTCCTTACAAACACTGGATCAGCAGTGCAACCAGATAACAAACAAACTGCATCAAGAGCTGCAGCAAGCCAAAAATGACTTCAATGCTCTACAGGCAGAATTTGACAAAGTAGGTGCTTTTATATCAAATTCTTCTACTAGCGCTGGAATTTACTTGTCTCAGCAGTACTGCCTTAATTTAATCTTACATAAAGCAAAAAATAATTGATGGGGGAACTTGTAATGTTTTGTACAGTATTAGCTGGTTTGTTTACCATTGCTCACTAAAATACTATGTATCTAGATGTGAATGACAGGCTTTTAAAAGTTTGTGGGTAGTCTGCTTCCCAGCATTTGGGCATTTATAATAATGGCATTTATTTCCTTTTTAATCTAGAATGTTATAGGACTATTTTGAAAGAGAGAAAGCCAGTTTGTATAAAATCTGTGTCAATGGAATAGTAAGTGCAGTCATGATCCTAACTTTCTGATTCTCATAGCTTAATAAAAAGGCTATTACATTCCCAATCTCATCTGTTTCCTACAGATATTGTTGCAGTGATGTAGGTGCAAGTTAGATGTATTAATCCCATTTCAGAGTCTAGAAATCTATGTATTTCAGAGACATCTCATCTTCCTGGTCAGAGGCAAAGGAGTGGAAAGGCAATAAGCATCTATTTTCTAAACTGCAGTCAAACACCTTCAGGTTCATGGTGGGATAAAATGACGTTTTATTTTGTAATAGAATGTTGGAGTTCAAGAAGGTGAGTTTAAAAAAGGTTTTATTTCTGCTTCTGAACACAATGTTGATTTTCAACATTCTTGCAGGTAATGGCAGTAAAACAACGCTTAGAATGTAACACTAGTGATCTCACCCAGAAGCTATACAGAGCAGAGCAGGCTTTGTTAGCAGCCCAGACTAAGGAAACTGATTTGACAAGAAGCTTTGAGGTAAGCAATGCAGAGGAGTATTTGACAATATTGATACCATAAATCATAGAGTCATAGAATGGTTTGGATTGAAAAGGACTTTAAGATCATCCAGTTCCAACCCCCTGCCATGGGCAGGGATGACTCACACTAGATCATGTCACTCAAGCCTCTGTCCAGCCTGGCCTTGAACACTGCCAGGGATGGAGCATTTAACACTTCTTTGGGTAACCTATTCCATGGCCTTAACACCCTCACAGTAAAGAACTTCTTTCTTATATCTACCCTGAACTTCCCCTGTTTCAGTTTAAACCAATCACCCATTGTCCTATCACTCCAATCCCTGATGAAGAGTCCTCCAGCATCCTTGTGGTTTCCCTTTGGGTTTTGGAAGCTGCTCTGAGGTCTCCATGCAACTTCTTCAGGCTGAAAGCCCCAAGTTTCTTAGCCTGTCTTCATAAGGAAGGTACTCCAGTCCCCTGATCATCCTCATGGCCTCCTCTGGACTTGCTCCAATTTTAAACACTAATACTGTCAAGCATTTACTCAAATAGTGCTTTTTACATAAGGAATCTTTAAAAACTTTTTACGGAGTATCTTAATAATATATCTTAGTTGTAATGCAAAAAAAAGAGGTCTTCACTCATGTCATGTGGGTTAATGCAGTGTGTGGAAGTGGCTGTGTGGTTAGGGTTCATTGCTGTAATGTTGCTTATATGGTTTTAGTTCATGTTGGACTTACCATTTAGCAAAAATAGGGTTTTGTTTTAAGAGTGTCTTGCTTTTGATACTGAAATGAAAATATATCAATGCTTACTTGATTTTAAATGTGAACTCTAGAATCACTAACAACTACTTCAATGCACACTGCTGACCTCAGTGATTTTGTACAAAGCCTTACTATATCCTCTTTAAAAAGAAATAAATGTTTTTTTCTTGGAAGAAACACAGTCCAATGAATCCAATATCCGAAGGGGGCCTGCAAGGATGTCAGACAGGGACTCTTCATTGGGTACTGTAATGATAGGACAAGGGGTGATGGGTTCAAACTGAAACAGGGGAAGTTCAGGTTAGATACAAGGAAGTTCTCTACTGTGAGGGTGGTGAGGATGTGGAACAGGTTGCCTAGGGAAGTGGTAAATGCTCCATCC
>JANHGB010055906.1:5400-16012 GCA_026283785.1 Coracopsis vasa
TTGGGAAGGGCACCTGTTGCTTCCCTCTGTCAGCATGGCTGGATATGGGTTCAGCAGAGGTTTCTGCTTCCTTATGCAGCATGTTTTATAAGGACAGGCTTACGCTGCATTTAAATCACATCTGAAAACGAAGGAACATCGCTGTCTCCAATTCCATCACTGTCTATCTTGCAACATTTACTGTCAGAGGCTGAGAGAAAAAAGGAGTGCCTTTCACCTGCTTCTGACGGAAGGGGATCAAAGCCGTCCTTCACATCATACCTGCATCTTTCCTGGTTTTGTTCCAACTGAACTTGACTGCAAATGCGTTCAAACACGGGCTTTCAAACCTGCAAAGCCACAAAAGGTGAATTGACCCGGCACATGTGTGATGGGAGATGGACCCTTTGGACAGATCCAACTGTAGCTGTCAAGGCAAAAGATGGAGAGGCCCAACATCCTAAAAATTCAGCAAGATCTGGGAAGAAAACCCTCATCTACCAAAAGTCATTGCTTGTCCAGCCCAGCCCAGCCAAGCAGCAGTTTGGGTTTGGTTATGCAGAAGAAAGAGTTAAGCGTCCATGCAGTGCAAAGTGGTCGGTGCTCAGGACCACGCCAGCACGTGCTCTTACAGCCATCACCGCGCCACAGTGGAGGAACTGAAACAGCTCCCACACTCCGGGAAGCAGTGAACCCCCCCTGTTTCCTTTTAGCATCCTCTCCTACTTCCAAGCTACAGCCCATCATTTCCCCTCTCAAACCCTGCTCTGGGTCTGTTGAGGGGATATCTGCAGAGGTCCCTCTTGCAGCAGAGCCATAGGCCACCACATGGATCTCACCTATGGTCCATGTCCCTCCATGCCCAAGCAGGCACGGCTGCCAGAGCAGGAATCATATCTCCAGGTTCACAATGCTCCCTGATGCAGGAAGGGAGAAGTTAAATAAAACTCCATGGTGGGGTGACATTAACAAGGAACTTTCTCGTTGTTCCTGGGGTTCATAGGAACAGTGACAGCAATATGCTGTGTTTTATGGCAAAAGTTACCTCAGTTTTACGGATGATCAAAACTGAGGCAGAGGGAGAGCGAGCAGGATGTGATTACCTCTGTTGGGATCCGGCCAGAACTCAGACAGCCCTCATGGGAAGGGCGAGGGGACATGCAGGGCCCTGGTTTACACTTCAGCTCCATTTCTACAAGAATAATTTAACACCTGAAGGCTACCACAGGCCCAGTGGTGCTCACTCACTCACTTGTACTCTGTAATTACCCGATAGAGGGGTTTTCCTTCACTACAACAACCAAACTGTGCTGCAGAAATACAGACTTTCAAGCTCAGGTGCTTCATGCATTTACCATCAGACTCCTGTGATTTTTCATGATTTATATACACTTATTCTTCTTTCCAATCCCCTTGCACTGAGCACTTCTGCCTGACTTTGATTTATCATTTGCTCAGCTCCCAGTGGCATGGGCAGAAATAGCATGTGTGTTACGGATAAAGACTGGCAAAGCATTTAAAACAGTACAGTTAATGAAATGGCTGTTTTCAGCCTGAGTCTTCATTAATGTACCCATTTACTAAAGGCACCTACAGCAAGAAGAGAACGATGTTACTGCTGATGAAAGTGGCCTGTGAAGGAACCTTACTGAAGCTGGGAGAGGAAATTACTCTTCATGCTATTTCAGGTTTACGTCTTTCCTAAGAACAGCCTGATTGTTATCCCAGATAATGAAGACTGTTAATGTAATTAAGCGCTCTGTTGTGGTGTTTTACAAAGCAAACAAATAAGTTCCAGAATTAATAAGCTGCAAGGTTAAGTGACACAGGGCAAAAGCAGGACTCTTCATTCGGCTGTAAGTGCTCCACAGCGAGTAATTAGGTGGGATTTAAAAAGCACAATTTCTAATTTAGGACACCTGATTTGGGGGATGTGTAATCTCCAGAAGGTCAGATCAATTTTAAGATTATGACCAGCTGTGTATTGTCAATATGAGAAGTTGTATCTTTCTCTAACCACTCAAAACGGGAGGCCAGGACCAAATTGCCTTGCTCTTCTTCCTGGCATTACAGATGGGTAGTATTTCCAACCATACCTAGATAATTCGTAAACAGACTGAAAGAAAAGAACAAAAAAGCCCTGCAGAGACTAGAAATCGCAAAGGAGATCACACTACAGGAATGTAAATTCCTTGCAAAGAAATTAGGCATTTGAATAGTAGTTTACTTAGCAAACGCCATGTTTCTGCCAGGTTACTTATCTGATTAAAACATACCCTGATTTTCACTGGGCGTTAAGACGCAGTACAACCCAAAACTTGCTGCAGCTTCAGCCTAAACATGCACAGGTATTTTCCAGGGCTAGAAGAAAGACACGGAAATTTATATAACCCAGTTTTTATTCCCGAACATGCTGCTGGTTCAGATTGTGCAGCCTGATGAGGCAGCTAGCCCAGAGAAAGAATTACACACTACCTAACAAGGCAGCCCTTTCTCATAGAATCATGGAATAGTTAGGGTTGGGAAGGACCTTGTCTAGTTCCAGCCCCCCTGCCATAGGCAGGGACACCTCACACTAAACCATGTCACCCAAGGCTCTCTCCAACCTGGACTTGAACACTGCCAGGGATGGAGCATTCAAAACTTCCTTGGGCAACCCATTCCAGTGCCTCACCACCTTTACAGTAAAGGACTTTCTCCTCATATCCAATCTAAACTTCCGCTGTTTAAGTCTGAACCCATTACCCCTTGTGCTATCACTACAGTCCCTAATGAAGAGTCCCTGCCTAGCATCCCTCCCCAGCATCCTTATTAGCCTCCTTCAGATACTGGAAGGTGCTATGAGGTCTCCACGCAGCCTTCTCTTCTCCAGGCTGAACAGCCCAAACTTTCTCAGCCTATCTTCATATGGGAGGTGCTCCAGTCCCCTGATCATCCTCGTGGCCCTTCTCTGGACTTGTTCCCACAGTTCCATGTCCTTTTTATGTTGAGGACACCAGAACTGTACACAATTCTCACCTGAGATGCCCTCACACTGGTGGGTCAAACACAAAAACCAACAGCCATTACTGCACAAATCTCTTTTAGTAAAAACTCAGACCTTTATCATTTAATACTGAAAGCCAGTAAACCTCAACCCAGTGTGTGCTAAACACTCTTATCAGCAAACACATCCAAACTCACCTTAGAAGTTACCAAAAGAAAGGAAACAGCACTCTAGTTAAATTTAACCTTTTACAGGTGAACATCTTACTAACAGGCAACTTATGAGTGGCTCATTAAACCCATCCCTCTTCACAGGGGTTCCAGCCTCAGGATTGATCATGATATACCACAAGAGCAGTGTCATGCTCCCACTGAAATCAATAGTGACTCTGCCACTGATCTTACATGGCATCAGAAAGATGTTCATATTAGAGTTCTCGTGTCTGCAATTTAATGAAACCATCTGGATAAACTGTAACTGAGGATACCCATATTTTCCAGATCAATTCCTCCATCAATTCAGGCAGTGATTGCCTAATTTCAAGGCATCACTGGTAAAAGAACATAAGCTTTTAAGTGGAAGTATTTGACATGTTTTCACCAGCATAAGTTTGATGAATGTTCAACTAATTTTTTAATATTTTGTCACCTACCCAATATATCAGGAATTCAAACCCAAAGCTCAAATAAAACAGAAATGAATCATCCCTCATGGTGGATGTTTAGTTGTTTGCTTAATTCTATACCGAGATCATGTCTTTAGGAAATACACTCAGCTAGAATATAAAGATAACTATATGAGCTGCATCTTTCCCAATGAAAATGATGGTTGCTACTTAATTTTAGTAGCTGTCTGAAGGATCATCTCTCTGTAGCAAGGTTTGGCTGTCAAAAATAATAAAATAGCAGCTTCTGTCATAAACAAGGATTATAAAAATACATGAGATAGATCTAAATAAAATCAGCCTTGCATATGTGGATTTGAGAGACTGAACAATCTTATTTTCCATTTGTTTGCTGTACATATATAGAAGTGACAATTAGCTAGGAAATATGCGGAAATAAAACTAAAACAGAAAAATCCACCACACATAAGGGACACCTTATATCAGCTTTCTCAGTGTCACTCATTGTGGTCAAGTATTGAGCTGCAAAATGCCAGATTCTATAAAACATAAATGACCTTGAACAAACTCTCTTGTATATATTTGGCACCTTGAAAGGATGGTGCCATAGTTAGAAAAAAATCTGGACTAAATACATATATTGGTATCATGGATCAGGCACTGATATTTAAAAAATATATTCACTTACTACAAAATATCTTGAAGATATCACTGGTGGCTCCTTCATCAGCTGCTACCAAAATAAAAATATTTAAAGAAAAATAACCAATTAAAAATACCTATGAACAGTGTAACACTTTAATGATGTATGCAAACACAACTAGTCATTAAGATGGGCAGTGAAAATTATCTTAGTAGAATATCATAGATGCTTCTCCTAAGCTTTATAATTAGTGCCTACTTACTGCACTGGAAATAGATAGACTGGAAATACTGATAGACAGATGACTCTGGATGTTTTCTGTGATCAATTTTGATTGTGTCACAGAATTTAAAGCCATAGCTCATTTTTAACCTGTTTGAGGGCAAGTCAATTAACAAAATAATGTTTAAGGTGAGAATGTTGCGTAGCTGCCACAGTGAGCATATATTAGTATGCGTATATACAGACATACCTGTATACATGCACACATACATATAACTGAAGTAATTAATAAAACTGAGTTCAATCAAAAATGGAAAAAATAATTTCCTCCTTACAGCTTAAACATACTGGGACTAAGTTCAGGGTTTTTTTCACTGTCAGAATAAGGTTGCTTTTGATACAGATTCTATTCAAGGTTTTCTAGTATGTTTGACCTCAGTTACAGGGCTTTTTTTCTGAATACGTAGCCATTTTCTCAATTAAAGCCAATACCTAACAATTCATTTGGGAAAACAAGATTATCTTTTTTTTTTTAAGTTAATTTCTATGGTAATAGACCAAAATCTTTCCTAGAACTTTTCAAAAACTATTCTCATAAAAAATGATTGCATTTAAAAGCTTCTTTTTTTTCTCTTCATCAGTGTGATGATTTCCACTACGTTTTAAGAATAACTGTTTCCCTAAATAAGAAAACAACATCTATTCAGGAACACTTCTCAGTTTTCTTGGCTCCCTTTGCTAGCAGATAATCAGTTATTTATATTGTAAACAGTTAATTTCAGGTTAGTTGGAGAAAAAAATTGTTCTCCCTTTGTTCTGTTTTTCTTTTCTTGGTATTAACCCAAAGAATTTCCAATGAGATTCCATAGTTTGTACCACTTTCCGATATATGCCATCTTTATAATATATAAACTTTTGTGATGCTTTTTATAATATTATTATGTCTACATTCTGATGATCCATTTTTGCAAGACTATCACAAAGTTATTACTCATGCTAGAACAGGTCCATCGTATAATGCAGTTTCTTGATCTTTTTCTCTTCATCTAGACATTTTATAATATTAATATTCATCTTTTTGTTCTGAAATAAAAGATAGCTAATGCATTCAGCATTTGCTTATTTTGTGGGTCGGGAGATCATGTCAGTTCTTTTGTGCTATGTGACAGCTCCCTTTCCTCTTTTATCCTTAATTTAAAGCCCACTTAACAACACATGGCAGTTTTGCAAGCTTGAGGTCAGTGACCCTTTTTAAATGCAGTGAAAGTATTCATAAGAAGTTTTCACTCAGTGCTTCAGAAACCGGGTCTCAAGATTGCTGTTGAATCACTTGCACTTTGCAATAAGAGTAAGGCTTATATTTTCCCTAACCTAGCCACAGAGAAAAGCACTTACTTAAACATTATTTCAGAGAAATCTGTACTGTGTTCCTTGTGTCAAAGTCCTCGTCAAGTAAGCATAACAGCTTGCTATTTCAAAAGCATCACTCTAAAATAAAAAAAGCTGAAAACAGAAAGCCATGCAAGAATTCCAAAACAAAATAATACCTAATTATTCTCAAACCTGACCATATAAAACCTAAGTAAATAATAACCAAAATTAAACCAAACAAAAAAAAGCCCCTAAACCTCATATATAGAACACTTCCAGCAGCCCAAATGCTTCCTTTCTGTGATTGTGAAGGAAAAATGAGGAATAAAGCAAACTGTAAGGGTTATTCTAGAGTTTCATGAAATCAGTGACCATGTAAGATAAATGACTATAAGATTATGTATTCTAATACCTAATTAAAGGTTAGAACAAAGGTCATTTGACTTCCTAAGTGCAAACAGCAGCTGTATGCTGACAGTTAGATCTATAGGAATCAATCAGAAATAGGAATCAATCAGAATAACCAAGCGCAGTCCTGACAAGGCTCTCCAGAGGATTCCAGTGCAGTGCTTATGTACCTTCAGGTATAGGGATGCCCTCAAGTGGCTCAAGGCTGGAAATCTAGCAACAGGAAATGAAAAGTGACTTCTCAAGGTGAAGTAGGAAAAAGGAAAATAGATACAAGATCTGACACAGTGGCAAAATGACTGCATGAAAAGGTAGTAGCAATACAAGCAGGAATTGCTCCTACCTGTGTTCAAACATGGCAAGGCAAGGAGAAATAAATTAAATTAATAAAAAAGCTCTAATTGTCAGACTGGGGAAGAGTTTGGGCAGCAATTGTGCAGATAAGGCAGAAATTAATATGTTCGGTTTAGTGTTTAGAACCGTGTTTTTAACAAGAACAAACATTGAGATATGTGCATCTTGCCATCTTTGTGGCTACAATTCCTTTCTCTAGTAAGTGGCTGCACTTAACTGGGAAGAAAAAGAAAAAGTCTCAGAATCCTGTAATGGGACAAGGACAGTTTTCTTCTTGACCATACACAGTTTAAGACAGCCTTAACTTTAATCAAATCATGAAACACAAAGAAGAAAATATATCCAAAGGTTAAAAAATAAAAAGCATGAATTACAGGACAGATAGAAATCCAGCTGGGGAAATAACTAGCAGTGTCAAAAACACAATCAGTAATGGAACGTCCTATTGGGCACCTCCCTGTGGGGCTTCAGTTGCATAATATTCAGTTTTTAAGCAGTAGTATTCTTGCTACAAATTGTATTTAAAAGTTATTATTGGAAGCTATAAAACATATAATTATCATTAATCATGCAACAATTTATTTTGGAAGTAAGGATGACTTTCTATGCAACTTTGGAGTGGCTGACTTCTGAAGTGATTTTGCTGTTAGGAAACCTTTTGTCGCTTCTATATCTGAATTACTTTAGTAGAACATTTAATGCAGTTTTTCTTGCTTTTCAGAAACGTGCCTATCATTAAGCATACCTTGGATAAATGCTGGTTGGAATTATGTACTGTTCATACCTGCAGACTATTAATAAATGGAGGTTATTCTTACTTGGTTTCCTTTTTCCTCTGACAGAATAATCATTAAGTCTACTTACGGCATGCTAACAGCAAGAGATCAGTTAGATGTTGCAGCTTGAAATAATCCCAGAGTTATTTTTAAGCAGACCACAGCAGCAAAGGCAATAACTTTTACCATGGGTGTGAGGAATGTAGTGGGTCTAACTCCTGACTAATTTGAGCACCTCTTCAGAAGAGCAGATACCTCTCCAGTATAAACCTAGATGAAAACACAGATAAAACTCTTCACTTAATTTCATATGTGGTCTTCATTAATTTTAATAGGCCCAGTCTAATAAAATTTAAAATCATCATGTGTTACATGCATAAATCACTAGAGCTGGCACACGAACCAGCAGTATCACACGTTTGGCTAGAACGTAAGTTTTCATTAAGTATATGAAATACGCCCCTTATTGCTCCTCTTAAGGAGCTTTTTCTCACTAGATTACAACAGCTGGTGAACTTCTTTTTTATAAAAAGACACCTTTTGTTTTGATGTTGAGCTAATGAAAAATGGCCTTATTTAATCAAAACCAAGGACCCTTTTTGATTCTGAGGTAATTTTCAGTCACTCAAAAGAAAAGAAAATGTCTTTTACTAAGTTAAAATTTGTTATTTCTGTGTGCGATATAACTAGCAAATTTGTATTCTGAAAAATTAGCAGTGTATCTTATTGTTAAAGTTTAATTCTTATTTTATTACACACAATTTCAGAAACTTCAACACCAATTAAAGAAAAGCAATAGCAGTAAAACTGTATAGCTTTTTCCAAAGTTCTTCATCCATTCTGAATACTGGGAAAAAAAAAAAAATCCACAAGTAACATTTGCATTAATTAAATTTTGAAGAGTGTTTAAATCTATTGATCTGTTGACTGCTTAACAGTTAATTTATCTTTTGACACAGCTCACTTTCAGAAGGAAAAACTTAGTCAGCAAATAATACGGTTGCCTGAGATAAAAAAATTCTGTTCCCCTGTATCTACGTAGCTAATGGTAGTAATGTCCAGGTACAATTTGTCCCAATATGTTCTTTCCTCAAAATAATTGCTGAATTTTGACATGTATTAAGACCAATAAAAGAGTGTCTATTATGGGAGGGGGATTTTTGGACACTTGTGACATCATGATACCGTACAATTATAATATAATTGTACAACTTAATAAATAAATAAAAAATATAGATTGGAAGGGGCCTCCGTAGGTCATCAGTCTATTCCCTGTCTTTAAGCAGGTCCACCTAGATGCTGCTGCTTGTGCCCATGGCTCTTATCATATGACTGTGCACCTCTGAGAACAGTCTGTCTTCACTACATCTTCCCATTCAGTAACTGAAGACAGCAAGATCTCCTTTAGAGTCCCTTCAAACTGAATAATGTCAGCTCTGTCAGCATTAGACTTCCCTTTCCCAATGCACTTTCAGAAGCCCTCACTTCACATCTCTTGCAAGTGCTCCCTCCTGGCTCAACTTTAGCTTTCTGATCTCCAGCCCAGCACTGTTGGTCCTCCCAGTTGTCCTGTCATTGCCTCCACCTGCCTTGTACTTCCTTTTTCATTGGAGCTCAGTAAGGAACTCCCTGTTTATCTGTGCTGGCTTTCTGCCTCGCCTGATAACTTTCTGTGCATATGCAGGAGCTTTAGAACTGCAACTGATCTTCTTGAGTGTTATCAGTCATGTCACCCTGTTTCATGACCTGTGAACATTTCAATAGCTTATGTCAGGTTATGAAAACACCTTGGCTTGAAAGGTTTGGAAAGAAGAGCTTTATCCACCTATATCACCCCAAAATCAAGTGGAAAAGTGGCAGTTTACAAACAAAAAAATAATAGCTTTGAAGTGTCTTTTTATAGAATCTATTCCTTGTAGCAGTGGGATTTTGTTTCACTATCAGCTTCTTCACAGTTTATCACATCTGTCACCTGAGAAAAGCACATTCTTTCTGTACCCCTAAAGAGACATTTCTGAAGGCATTTGAAATCTGATGCATCACTACTTCCCTGAACAATATTTTCAGACTGATTTTATATTTTTTTCTTAATTAGGTGAAACATCTGGAAGAGTGAATGTTTTTCTTATCAGACTGAAGCATTTTTTTACCCTGTTCCTCTCAATTGTAGAGAGGCAGCCAACTCAGCCAAGAAGGACTTATTTTCCAGCAGTAATATTTCACTGGTTGGAAAGCTCCTTCAGCAGTTTGTGCTAGCAGCTCTGGAGCTACTTTTGGTCAGCCATTTGCATATGCAGCTGATAGCACTTTTGTCTTCTCTGGCCTCAAAGAATTTTTATTTTTATTTTTTACCATTTGTTCCTGTTTCCTAGAAGGCACATTCACTCGATACAGCAGTTAGACTGGTTAAATAGGTGATTTTAACATAGCTGTAACAAATCCAAATATTTCTCGTTACCAGCTGATGCTTCACTTTTCCTTAATACAGGCTCCAGAAAAGCTTTTAACTGATTGAGTGAGAGCTAAATGGATTAGTCTTCAGTTCAGTGTACTGAATTATGGAATGAATTAACTGTCCATGCAGAAGAATCTACTGCACATAACACTACATAAATCTGCCTCATTGACAGCAGAACATTTTTGTATTAGATTTTCATGTCAAGTTTATGTTTTCCCATAATGTGTAATTATGCTTATGTATTTGATTAACATGTCTGCCAAAGATGTTTTCTTTCAACTAGATAATGAACATTCTTAGAAATTCAGTGCATTTCTTGTAAGGATGCCCCAGATTTGGACCACCACCACCATCTAGTTCCCTATTGTTCTCAGTTTATGAATATTTTCTGAAATCATGGTGTGGTCATACTTTTATGCTCAAAATACTGTGATAAATAAGCATAGTAATATATTAGATACAAGTGAAGCTATGGATGTGTTACTGTCTAATCAAAAGTTTTCATGGGAAAACCAAAGCACACCAAAGTTTATTACTAGGTCAGGCACACCAACATGAACACTCACAGAGCTACTTTGATTAATACGCATCTCACTAGCAACGTTACATTTAAAAGTTGATATATATAAAAAAAAAAAAAAAAAAAAAAAGGGCCTGTCTTATTGTCTACTCCCTTTTTCCTCTGGTGTTATGTTCACCTTTCCACTGCTCCTTCAGGGCCTAAGGCTGAGTGACAGTGAGGGCTTCCACCTTGGAGTGGAAGTTAAGTATTACCATAAGTGGTCACCAG
>JANHGB010055921.1:0-26392 GCA_026283785.1 Coracopsis vasa
TTCCCAAACCTCCACTTCGCTGCAGGCAGTCAAGCATCTCTGCTTCTGTTGCTCTTATAGACTTACCAGTTGAAGGTTGGTGGTAACACAGCTGGGAGGCTGCATACTAATAACCTGTTCTCCTGATATTGCACTGCATGATATTGTGCGATTAAATTCAAGCCCAGAAATTCTTTTCTCCTTTATTTTCCTTAAGAGTATCCCAGAGGTTCTTCTGTGACAGTGAAACACTGGAATCAATATATAAAACCAGTTGCTTCCCCATGGAAGGTAGTGCCCTGTCTTGCTTCTCCCTGCTTTCCCCTCAAGGCTCTGAGTTCACTGATCCCTCATTGGGAAGGTACTGTCATATTTCATTAAATCTTTGCACATCAGACACAAACCCATACAAGAAACTCATCAGTATTTGGGAGTAATATTTCTGCAGTATATTCGATGCATCTTAACTAATCTTTATTACACATCATCTTTATTGGTGTGTAGGATGACTGTGGTTTATTATAGCCGATGGTACTAATGAAATATTTGTTGTCAAGCCAATATTCCCTGATTTGCCCATCTGCAGTGACACACATGAGTGTTTTGCAGTAGTTGAGCTGATGGTAGTGGTGAATCTAAGTGTAGAACTAACTCTCAAATAAAACCTGAGAACCTGCCCATAGAAAACGCAACCAAATTAAATCCACTCCCTGTCATAACCTTGTGGTATCACTTTAAGTTGCCCCATGTCATTCTCTTGTGTCTGCTGTGCCTCTTTACACTCGTGTGCACTGATGGACAGGACTGTCTCCTGCAGCACCAGCCGAACTGATGGCCACTGCAATGCATTGCTTCTGTGCATTGCACACAACCATTGAAACCTAAACTAGGACAGCTACAGACGGTTGCCTGTGTACAAATCTGGGTATGCAGCTTTGGAAAAGGTAATTAGGTTTCTCTCTTTCTTGTCAGAGTGCAAGAATTTGGTATGAAAACATTTCAAAAAGGAAGTCTCCTGTTCTAACGTTTGCGTTATTCTTCTACCACATATGGTAGGAAGTGTCACTGCGATGCTCGTTGCTTTCTTTGTGCAAAGACTGTGAGTGAGCCTTCAATGAGGTTGTTTGAACTAAAACTATTCTAATGCTTGAAATGTGTAAACCAGAAACATTTTTAAGTTGCCATTTTAGGATTGTATTAGGATGATATTTTTTGTCAAACTCTTCTAGTGCAAAGGTAAAAGATCAGGTTTGGGTTTTAACAGCAGATCTGTTAAAAAAATTCTACAATCCTTATCATTCCTGGTTATCTGCTGGTCTATCATGAGTTTTTCGTCCGTCTGTCAGTTTAAATTTGGGGGTTTGAACTTTCCTTCAGATTGGTTACACTTCTTGCTGTATTTTCCATCCCAAAATTTCAGAATATCTTAATTTTCTTCTCCTCTGCTCCTGTGAAGATTTATGATTTGACTGTGAAGCTGGACGCAACCCAGAGATTTGTAACCAGTTTAAATATCGCCAAAGTTTGGATGCAGTCAGGCGAGTTTGCTTCATTTCTTAAGTTCCCTGTTATTTGTATTTAATTGGTTTTTTTTCCTATTTTAGATGCATTCAGATAAAACTTTTCTGACTCATACAGGCTGCTGTCTCCGTCTGAATTATCACTGTTTCGGGATAATATATATTGTTGTCAGCCATGTGGTGACATGTTTTTCCATCTTTTGTAACTTGTTTTTCGTGCATGGCATTTTCGTTTTGCTGTAGTCATGGGGGATGGCTGTTTTAATTTTACACAGAATCACTTTAGTCCACTGCTTTTTTCCAAGGCAACTTTTTGTCTGCATTGTAGCTGTTCTTGCAATTCACAGATTTATTTGCTTTAAGATGGCTATTTGTATGCTAAAATCACAGCCTTCAGAGCACTCTAACAGTGGAGGCCGAATGAAAGCAGGGGACTATAAAATGACATATAAATGAAAAGAAGAAGGCCTTCATTTTTCATAGAAAATGAAAGTTTTTCTTTCCACACTGAGCAATCAGTCAGCCTTTATTCCACACTATTGGTGCCAGTTAATTTAATAGTAATTTTTTCCACCTTGGTGACAGAAAAACTACTTGTGGCAAAGGATGTTTCTTTGCAAATGCGGGGGGTATTTCGGCTCTGCTTTAGGGCTGAACTCTCAGAGGAGACTCAGACACAGTTATATACCTAATGCTGAAAATTATAAATACCCCTTCTATAGAGACGTTACTCAGCTCCTCATAGTTTGACTCTTGGCAACGGCAAGAGTCAGCACATAAACTAACCTGAAAGCAGGCAGATAATTTCTCATAGAAGTAATGGCTTAATCCTGGAACACCAAGGCTTAGGTAGAGTTCATATGAGGATATCAAAACACATCTGGAAAAGTCATAAATTGTCATTCTGACAAAGCTGCGGTTCAAGTCTTATTATTTCAGATTGTTTTACAAGACAGCAAGTAAATCTAGTTAGTCCGGAGAAAAAGAGATTGTTCCAGCTATGTTTGCATCTTATCTTAATGACATAGCATCACTACAGAATAGCAGGGCACCCGAAGAGACCAAGTAAAAGGAAGATTTTCAGCAACACCGTAAGACCACAATGCCAATGGGCTTTATGTTTCTCTTTTTTCATGAAGGTTGTTTAAATCACCTAGGCCACTGGCAAGTACTTGAAACAGCTTATTTCTGTTGTTCCCTTTTTCTGATGCAGGAGAAAAACCTGACACTGGGGCTTTGTTTGTGCTGTGTTTCTCTTTCTCACCCTCTTTTTCTAATCACAGGACCTCACTCATGTGGCATTTTGATTAGGGTGGTTTATGTCTGTCTTGTTAAATCCCTTCCAGGGAAGTAGCAGTGTTCTTTATGGCTGGGGACCTCAGAGAGAGGGGTGGGAGCCCAAAGCCTGATCCAGCAGAGGATGTGTCCTGCCATAGCCCCATCAGGCAGGACTTCTGCTTTGGGGCTGCAATAGTAAACCATTCACCTGTTCCCTCTGCTCATGCTGTAAGCGGCCAGGGTGTTGGAGAAGCCTCATGCAAAGAGCATCAGGAGCCTGGACTGAGCAGTTCTCAGAGTCTGGAGATGACCTGGTGGTTTAAATGTCTCTGCTTCCTCCCCTATCCTCTCATCCCTGCATGTGTCCTTTTATTGCTTTTGGAAATACAGGAGTGTTTTCTCCTAGTTGTACTTATGTCAAATATTTAACAGGGCTGTCTAGCCCTCAGCAGGGCACTATAAAATGAAAAAGAAGAAGCCAGGCAAGCACATGTAGCAGGTTTCCTGGGGAGCGGCTGAGAAAAGACGAGCTGTGTGCAATGGCAGGGATCCAGCAGCAGCATAAGGTATTCAGCCCTCCCTCAGTAACTGCAGCTGGAGGTCACTAATAGCTCTGACATGTACAGTGTGTGGCAACTGATGTGAAGCTTTTCTTTTTTGAAGCATTTGAGAGAAACAGTTCTCCGTTCAGCATTCATTTGTCCCTATTAGGTCCGTGCAGACTTCCTACCCTGTCACACTATTAGTCTACCTATGCAGATACCAGCTGCACCTTGTTTCTGAAAACAGCCTTTCTTTCATCTGAACTCAGTTCAGCTCTTTCTCCTCATGTTCAAATGATTTTCAACTGAAAGCAGCTTTCTTGACAGTAACAGCCATAAATGCAGGCATTATCAGCTCAAGGCAAAAGTCCTTGAGAATTTGATATAAAACTTCTTTCTGAAAACTCTCTCTAGACAAATACACAGGTTTTTGCCAAAATATCTCTTGGCTTTGCATTAGCAAACTGAGGGTTACACAAGACATGAAGCTTTATCTTGTCATTTTCCCTGTACATATCTTCTTCATTTCATCAGCTATATAAATGCTTGCCACCATAAAAAATTGCTGTATGTATCCTTATAGAAATGTACACTTTTGTTCATCACTGGGTTTGTTATTTGTTCATTGCCATTACTGTAAAGAATTTACAATTGACGTTATTCACAGCCTTTTAGAAACCTGATAGAGTTTTATAGAAAATACTTGAACCCTCATTTACTCATCACCTTTGTTCAAACAGGATCTGCATAGCCTGCAAGTTGTTAATGAATATTGAAGTTGATACAATTTTACAAGTGATCTGGGCTTTTCATGTTTTCTCTGTTTCAAAAAAATAAACCACATCCCAAAGACTGAAATTATTCTGAGTTTCAGACAAAGTCTTCTGTTTCTGTGCTAGCCCATTGTCCATTTTCATCTCAACCATCTATGTAGCAGAGAGGCTTGGAAGCTTGGTAGGAATGCTGTCAGCCTCTAGGCTGGAGAGAGGAAGATGACCCAGTGGTAGGGATGATGACTTGCAATAAGGTATTGAAGGGTATTGTGTAAAAGATACAAAATCAGTGGGTGTAACAGCTACATTAGCTGACAGCATATTGACCCCAGTCTTTACCAGTCAGGTCATATTTGGGCTGTGTGGAAATAGGTTGGGAGAAGGAGCTTTGAAGGAGCTCAGCTCCACCATGACCACACCTTTGCTGGCAAAGCAGACCTCCCTGCAGTGAAAATGGCAGCTCCAGAGCATCATCCCTCCTGACATCCTTCCAGCTCCTCTGAGAGCTCTTTGAACAAGCAGAGCCTCTGCCATTACTAACAATATCAAAGGTGTATCTAATAACTTCCCAAATTAGAAAACAAGAATCTCATTGAGTTTGAGCTTTTTAAGTACATTTTTCCATGCATTGTTTTGCTTCTAAAATAGCTGCTGTCAAAGCCTTTGCTTAATGCTTATCCAAAATTGCAAGTTTAGGGTGTCTTTGAAGGCAATAAACAAGAATCATGGTGGTTTTGATAGGTAGATAAAGTTATGAAGAAGTACACAGAAATAGTTATGGTGAGGACAAATAAACAGCCCTTTTCTCATTATGCTGAGTGAAGCCACCTTCATCTTGAAAACTTTTTGAACTAAGAAGTGACAAAGCACATTGATAGCACCACAGCACTGCAAAGATAAGCTTGCTTCTGAAAATGAAGTTATTTTTAGGGCTGTATCTTTAAAATATGAAAGGTCAGTGTACTATTCAAGGATGGCAATTACTAGGAATGGCTTTGTAAGGTTCAGGATTGTATTAAAAAAGATCAAAGCCTTATCTGAGCAAGAGAAGGAATTACTTTCCTGTAGCCAAGTCAGCCTTCCCTTTTGAAGAGACACTCCACATTAATGGGCCCAGTGAACATCTTTTCACAGACTGATGTCTGCAACTTCAAAAGTCTTATCACCAGCCCAAAGGACCTTTCACACACTGGATTTACTAAATCCAAGTTTTGAATTCTTTTCAGTGCTGTAAAGGAAATATTTAAAATTAGAACAGCAGAAGAATTGTAAACCCAATTTCAACCATTTCTGGTTTAAAATAAAAGAGCTTGATAATGTTCCACTGAATCTTCTCTCCTCCCTCTCTTCTTTAACTGAACTACGGATTTTCTTCCCTTGGCACCAAAGCTGTCAACTCAGCTTACTTTTATTTCCAGGGAACTTAATGAAAGGGCAATGGCTGTCTTTGGGAATACATCAGAGTAATTCTATGTTATCCTTGCGCATATAGACCAAACTCGTCTCAGAGTGGAGAGTTTGCTGGTTCACCCTGGGGAAGTAAAGGATGTGGCTTATGGTTGCTTGCAGCCACCAGCAAGAGAGGGACTTTCTCAGCTCTGCCACAGCCAAGTGATGCATGACTCTTCTTGGAAGGAGAGGATCACTCTTTGGAGCAGTAACTGAGAGCAACAGTGGGTGAGTCTGTCCTTTCTGTATCAGAAGTGGGGAAACTGTGTGATAAAGTAGTAAAATCAGAAGCAAGGCCTTCCTACATCTAGAGTCTGTGGACCACCAACCATCTGAAAGACAGTGAAAGGTGTCAACTCCAGCTCGTGCTGGTCCCTGGGGACAGCTGGGACCTGGCTTGTATTATCAGTATCTTCAGTGAAAATGATGGAAGTAACAAACAATAAGATTGTGATTATTGGAGCATGTCATTATCATCTCCTTTCCCAGTTGCCAGCTCATAGTGAGATACATGGTGGCCTTTTGTCATTTTACTTTTTCAGAAAGGATGTGTGATCTTTCATCTAAAAAGTCTAGGGGTGTTATTTTGGCACATGCCAAGGCAATAATGTTCTTTGGTTTGTGCTTGGGTATTCTCCTGGAAAGGATCACTTCATAATTAACTGGCTACTGGTTATTGCAGCTGAGATGGATTTTCCTTGAAAAACTTGCGAGTATCTACAAAATTTATCCGAATGGGAACTGGAATGAAGTGCGAGGGGAAAAAAAGTACAGAACCCAATGGAAAATGAAGCTGTTATTTTCTTTTGGCTCTTATCTTCCAAAGCCTCTTTTCTTATTTTTAAATATTTACTAGTGCTGCTATTCCACCTGTAGGAGGTTTAGACAAGGAATACTTTGGCAGGTAAAAATTTTTCACCTTTAACATTTTAAAATGTTTATATTTTTTCAAAGTAAAAAAAAAAAAACCAAACAGTCTCAGTTTTCTCTTTTTTAATGTAATTTTTTGCTTTTGAAAAATTTGTCTTTTCTGATGAAGCAATTTCTGCTGAGAAATTCCCAGGTTTAACTAGAGCTAGTTAGTGCCATTTATCAGAGACCTCTGTGTTGCTTTCTCTGCTTTCTTTCAGATAATTCATTTTATCTTATTAGTATATCACCATTTATATTTCATATCTTGATGGATAACATCATATCATTGGATTCTTTACCATGATTACGAATTTTTTTCTATATCATACATATATCATAGAACACCCTGAGAGTTTCTCCTGTGTTTCAAACATGGGTTATTCTACAGAGGAATAAATGGAAACATGGGAGGATTAGGATTAGTGAGACTGACTACTGAAGGCTAAGCTATGTGAAAAGGAAAGAGTGCTCCCTTTTGAGAGGAGCAGGAAAACACAGCAGCAAAAGGAAGTGTGAAATATTCTAAAGGAAAGATAGGGTTCTTCCTTCTCTGCTGCCCCAAAATACATGTGGGCTGGGGGGGAAATGCTTGACACAGCACACATGGGAAAGGCCCTGATCTGTGTGAATGGTAGTGATCATCTTTTAAAATATGTGTGCAATAATCACAGATGCTTTTTTCTGCCTCTCAGGAGACAATAAAAGGGATTGAGAGTTTTGTTCAAAATGTAAACACTGAGGTCAGCGCTGCTGGGAAAGTAACTCAGTCTGTGAAAGGCACATTTGGGCTCTCTGTCTGCATTAGAAATACAAGTGAAGAAGTCCAGCACGTTGCTCAGATGCTGCACGGTCAGTGCACCCATGTTCACCACCTGGCCACCACCAGCTGGGAATCAGCACTAACAGAGAGGCTCTGGTACCAGCAGCGTCAGTACTCAGAATCCCCATGGAGCTCAGCTTCACCCATCATAGTCCACCCCAACAGCCCCACATGAGGGTCCACAAGCTCTGCAGGACAGCAGCGGTGGCAGCTGCAGTTGTGAGGCAGGCATTAAAGGTGAAATCTCGGACCTCAAATCCCTTTGGGGGATTTGAGTGTAAGGCAAAACAAGAATAAACGATGCTGATTTGAAGGTACGTAGCTAGCTCCACATGCTGAGAAACAGGGAAGTTGAGAAGCAGAAAACTCACTGAACCTACTATTTGTGTATATGGTTACTTTATATTCTCCCTTCCTGAATTACTCATTTAATATCTGGCCACATGCTGCTATGGGCTTCAGGGAGATATTAGGATAATTACTCTCACTTCTCAAAAGTCCACACAGCACATTCCCAGGATTGATTAGTTTCTTCATCCTTTAAGTTTTTGTCCCTCCCAGCTTTGAAGCAAAGACAGACAGCTTTTTAGTTTCCAGTCTTGATCCTGTCTCCTGATAACTGATATGGGTTACACCTACCTGACATTCACGATGCACACCAGATAGCTCCCTGATGAATAAAACACTACTGGCTTTAATTTCACATATGAGAAGCTTCATTCAGGCTCTCCAGACACTGTCATTTGGGAAACCCTGACAGTTGCTTCTGTCTGGTTGCTGAAGAAAGAAAAACAGCACTGCGGTGGCTCTAGAGCATCTGTGCACACACAGAATGAGCCATTGCTAAACAACTGGTTAAACTGGCTGTGTACCAAACTGATTAGAAATCATGGCATTCATCTGGCTGGGGCTAGAAGAAAATGAGATATTCTTTTTAATGAGGAAGAAAATTCCAAGTGTGACTGGTTTTCATTAATTCTCAGTCCAAACGACATCTCTTTTGTATACAAATGGATTTACTGTGCTTAGGATCAACAACCCAGATTTTAAGATGCCCTGTAGGTGCTTAACTCTCAGACACTAACCTCATTGGAACCAATGGGAAAGTGAAAGCATAGATGGAGGCAGGGTCTTGTCTACCCTGTCTTTAACAGTTCTCCTAAATCTTGAGTTTCCAAAGAATCCTCAGTTAGCTGTGAAAATACAGATTACTAAAGCTGGTGTTAAGTGATTAGTGATAGAATTGGTAATCAAAGGGCACAGTTGGGACAATGACGTGAGAGAGGTGTCTGGTGACAATGCCAGTGTGGCAGGATGAGGCAGCTGAAAAAGGAAATAGAGGATGGTCCTGTCAGGAACTTGGAGACATTAAATAATCATTCCTTGAAATTCAGGAAACTACTAAAGAGAATTGTATTTTTCCCCTGAGTTGCTTGTGGAAGGGACTCAGGCTGCCTCCTGAGTGAAGGCAAAGCCTCCAAAGCTCCAGAGACAATTTGTTTCTTCTGCACTAACCTACTGTCTTCCTAAACCACACTGAAAAAGTAGTCACATCCTCTGCCTGAACCCAGGGAAGATGAGAAAATGCAACTGTTCTGGTACAATGAGCATTAACTTTGCTTTGTTTCAAGCCCCATTTTCAGACTCCAGAATCCAGCAAACATTTTCTGTGTTCGGTTTGAAGGAAACATGTAAACTTGTTGAAGCTGCCTCCATCACTTTAAATCCTGCTGCCCCACTCCAAAAAAGAGTCAGCAGATGCAGCCCATCAACAGGAGCCACAAGCTGGGGCAGCTCAACCAGGCGTGTAGCAGAAGATGGGGAGGGGATAGATGGGGCAGCAGTGTTTTGCTCCTGTGTACAGTCAACCACCACGTTGTATGTCACAGGGCAGGAAAGAGGGGATTTTATGCAGCTGCAGCTTTGCTGTCACACATCTTCATCAGAATAACCAAGATGGTCCTGGAAAACTCAGAAGATGGATGAGATACAAACACCAACCATTCTACTCTCTTTTCTTACCCAGGTAACTGCTGACTGGAGAGTAATGATTCTTGTGTATTTGTGTATTTGTAATCTGCTTTTTGAACAAAAAATTAGTCTAGGGCTGATTTATAGTTCTGAATGTCCTCAGACCCCTCTATATCTAAAAGACAATCTCTGAAGTGATTGACCGCACACTGCTGCAGGTTTTCTTACTACCACACGGCAGCCTCAGCGTGGCTGCTTTTGCAACCATCTCAGCTTGATTACACAAACAGTTTTGTGGGAACATCCAGTGATCTCAGACTTTGTTTATGAAGCACTCCTCAAGACTGGGAAGACTTAAACCCTTAACTGGAGCCAAAAGAACAGATGTTCCTTTTCCCTCCTCAAGGCAAGAGCCTATGGGGATAAAAAACCTTAAATGGGTTCATGATAGGATATCCTCACTGTGTTTGTTTTCATCTAGGTAAGACGTCGAAACAGTGGAATACAAATTTTAATAACTATATTAAGAACTCTAAACTCTCAGTGGAGGAGTTACCCATTCTCTCTGGCTTTATTTTTAAGCACATATATAAACAGCAAAGATTGTTCATGCCTGATAGCATTAGAGAATCACTGTGCTGGGAAGGGATCAAACAAGGTCTGAGGTCCAGCCTCCTGCTCACAGTGGAATCAATACTGGCTTCAGATAAAGTTGCTCAGGGTTTTGTTCAGGCAAGACAAAGCAGCCTCCAAGGACAGAGACTCTACAGCCTCCATGGACAATATGATCCAGGGCTTAACTGTTCTTATATTTTCCCCACTTTCTTTCAGTCACAATACCCTGTGTTTCAATTTATGACTATATCCAGAAGACAGAACTGCTTTTCTGATGACTTGTATCATATTTTGATTGCCAGGCAGGACTTTCAGCTCCAAAGAGCTCATTCAGGACTAGATCTTTTGGTGGATTTAAGGCAATGGCTGCTGCCTCCATTATGTGTTTCAGCTGCATTTTGATCTAAGCTAGTCCACGTTTTAATGTGAATGAACAAGCACAGTGCGAATGAAAGGATAAAAAATGCAACCATAAATCACATTCTGCCATGGCATCATCAGCAGAGTTCTATCAATGTCAAGATGTGGTCCTGTATTTTTTCCCTTAAGATTAAAATGATCAAAATTATGTGGTTTATTACATGCAACTTCTAACTCTTTAAATATTCTCCTTTTCTAGACATAGTAATTTTTAAGAAAGGTTCATGCCACTGGTCTTTATCATTTTCCACTGGGTGATGGCATAAGGGTGTTTATTTCTACTGCACTAATTATTATAAAAACATATTTTGTCACCTAAATCAAAATTAATTTGAGTTTATAAACCAGCTTCCATCTAAGAATGGGAAAGTATTTCAAGCAGTCAGTCTGCTTAGTGACTATGTCAGTAACTAACTTATACCTAATTTTATTGGCAGGCACTACAGAGAAAAATTAATGCTTTTATCCTTCAAAGAGATGTTCCTGCACTGGCCCTTGTGTGGGATTTACCAGTAAACAAGTGGGCTCTGATGTGCAGTCCAGCCTCCTCCCTTGCACAAAGTTTGTCTGCTTGGATAAGCTCTAGATAGATTTAGAAAAACAAAACCTGCATGACTGTTTCTCTGAAGTTCTAGTTTTGAGACGCACGTCCAGATGGCTCAGTCATGCAGTGGGTTTTCACAGCTACCGCACGAAGCACTGAGTAGTTACGGGGGAAAAAGCACTAGTATCCTGCTTATTTTGTCCGGCTTAGCAAATGCTCTGCTTGGAAGGCACTGAGTTCATGTGGAGACAGTTACCTCAGCTCTAAATGCCAACAGGAGTGAAATTCCCTTATTCATATACAGGGATATTTTCGACCTGCAAGTTAGCATCGTTTTCCTCCTTAAGAAATGACTTGTGGTGCTCTTTGGCCTAGCCAGGGCTGGTGTTATTTGGGTGACTAGTTTATTGAGCAGCGCATCTTACAGGAAAGCAGAATTGCTTCATGAGAAGGAAAGTATGTATGTAGTTGGTGCAGTATAATTAAATGGAAAGAGATTATTTTAATACACAGTTAGGGATAACTTTGCAGCTCTGCACAAAGGATTTTGCACGATGGATATCTCGGAATATGCCTGCTCAAATAATTTGGCCCATAAGTCCAAAATTCAGCTCAGCAGCCGTGGAGCAATTGCTACTTATATCAAGACAAACAGCAAGCAAGTATCTTTCCCTTGGAGTATCTTAGCTGGTGTAAATTGGTGTTTACAGTAGCCAGTGATGTGGCCTCTATTGTTGGCTTTTCTTCTTTTCCTTGTGCTTGCTAATTAGCAAGTAAAAGTGCAATGAATTAGCAAATGTATTAACCAGGGCTTTTTCTCACAGCCTTTGTGAGTTCTTCCTTGCTCCTGCTGGGGTTGAACTGACTCCTCATTCCAGTCACAGGTATTTTCATGAGAACAGACTATTTTTGTCATAGGCCACAGCTGTGGCTCTGAGAAGCCTGAGAAGATGAGATTAAAAACTTCTTTAGTCACAGCACAACAGCAGCAGCAGAGGAAACAAATCACACCAATAAAAACTGCTTTCTTTTTTATTTATTTATTTAATCTAGGATAAATTGAAACCCTTTCCAGCAAGTTGTTGGCTCAGTCTTTGGTCCCTGTCTCTGTTAAACCCTACCTGCTCAAATCTTCTCCAAAGCATTTTGGAGATCAGTTTCTACCCAAGCATACAAAACACTTGCTGTATCTTGGCTGGTTCCTCTGATCTCTGCTTTCTAATACTTACATTGCTTGCTTCCCTCCCATCCTTATGAAATTCCACTGACCTGATTGTTTTCCAGCCTAACTTCGCCTTTATACACCTTCCTAGCTTCCTAACACTGTGCTTCAATATGCAGCTTTAAGAAATACATGAGCCTCAAGGTGTTTAAGTGAATTCAGTACACAAATTGGACTTTGAAGTCTCAGCAACACAGTGTTTTGTTACTATCACTGCTCAGGATCCAGCATTGTAGAAAAGTTTAACATTTAATTATCAGGAAATTAAAGCTGCTGCATAATGTTTTATTTATACTGAACAAAAGGTTCTTTGGGAAATATATGATGCCATTTTTGCAAGTCTCAGAGAAGGACTTCAAGCACCACGGGAAATTAAATACAGGCATAAACATTCATAAATAGTGTTAAGTAACCACCAAGGCTGGGAATTCGCAGTGTAGATTTGCATGGTGTTCTGAAGTCAGTAGTTTTGAGCTCTAGTGCTGCAGCACTGTACTAGGAGGGTCAATGCTATTATTACCATAGCAAAGACAGAAGAACTGTGGATATGGACATGCCAGTGATTTCTAATGCATAAACAAAGGTATCCTCACAGAAAGCAGCTGTAAGTAATTGCCCAAATTCAGGATCATGTCCTGTACTATCCCACAATAAGCATAAGAAAGCTAAACCCATTTCCATCTACCACGATGAAGTCTACCACTGGCAGGTGTACATTAATTTCTTACCCTACTTTGTTCATAGTAAATAATTCTGTCTGTGTTGTGGTGGGCAGGGAGGTGAATTATTGGATCTTGGGGAGAAGTAAATATTGTGGACCTGTAAGGGGTGGTAGGAAACCTCAAAAAGTAAAACCAAAAACAACAACAAGAAAAGAACAGTCCTAAATAACGGGGAAGGTAACTGGTAGCTTAAGGAAAGAGACCATCTCAATGACAAAACTGAGTCAAGATTTTAAGAAACACAAAACACAGTGATGACACAGGAGATTGCTGAGGATTCCTTAAATGACGCTATACAGGTGATTAAGTTCTGTAAAAGTGGTGTAAAGTCCTGGCTGCATCCCTTCTCCTTTCCAGATTCCTCACAAAAATTCACAGCGATCGAAGACTGTCCACATCTAATACATCTTACAGCAAAACCAGGGTGTGCTAGGGAAGTGTTACTAGAGATGAGCCAGTGATGAGTATATACCCACAGTGCCGAGATGTGACACGGTATGACTTACCCACACACTCTCCAGATCATGTGCTGAGGGTCTTTGCTTGGTAGAGATTCCTCTCCATCTTTGCAGAAGGGCACGAGCTCTGTTAACAGTGGGGTTGATGTGCTAGCCTCATCTTGAAAGGTGGGCTTTGCATTTCCCTGTGTATTTCACAGCCTCATTGCCTTCAGGAAAACCACTGCAGGGATGTTTGCTTGGGCTCCGCAGGAGCTGCTGCAAAAGCCTTTGCTATTTGATAAATTTTCCCAGTTTCATGGCTCAGATATAAAAAAAAAAAAGAAATGTTTCTCTTTTGGCTTAATGCAGAGGCATTTGAGGATAATGAGGAGCCTGAGTTTCCAACGTTCACCCTCTAATAGTGATAGATTCTAAGGTAATATATGATGGTAGCAATGATTTGACTAAAGCAGTAAGTTATGGCTTACTGACTGCAATAATGACTCAGGCTGCATTAGAAAAAAATGTTAGGTTGATCAACTCATTTTCCTTTTGACTTCTGTAGTTGTTATATAGCCTCTTGAGATGCCAGGCCATGCAGCTAACTATTAGCCTAGCAGGGAGTTGAACTACAACTGACAGCTCAGGCTTGTCCTGCGCCCTGCACAGCAGCTGCTGGCTGTGCTGAGGGCCGCTCTCTGCCGCACTGCAGAACAGGCCATCGTGCTAAGGTCAGCTCTTCTCCTGCTTTGCGTAACTGATATGCTGCAGAAAATCCATGAGTTTTTAAGGCCTTTTTTTGCAGCCTTTGTTAAGGCCAAGAACTACTTCAAGGCAAATCCAGGAGTAGGTCCTGATGGGGGTAAGCAGCTATTCTTTGTGAATAACAATAGCACAATGATGTCCTAAATGAGATCTTATTCAACCTTTCTCATTTGCCTTCTATAAATCACCTTCCCTGTGCTGGCATCTCTTTTCCCTAGAGAAAAGGACTGACTAAGAGCATTTTATTACAGCAAGTAGAGGACAGCAGTGGGAGTAAAGAGCCCGGATGCCTTAATATTATATTTCAGACATATAATTGAGAATGGTCGTTAAAACCTCTGTTTTGTACATCATATCAGGGATTCAGGAGGTGACCTTCAAACAGGACTAATGGTCAATGCATTGCAAATACAGACAGTTCCTAAGCCAAAAAGAAGCGATTAAGCATCTCACAGCCCCAAATGAAGTTCCATACTTTCAAAGAGTGATCTGTGATGTCTAAGCAGACAGCAAGATGCAAAGATGAGCTTGCAGATTGCTTGTATTCTCTTCTCTGGTTATTTGGTATTGTCCATTGCTGAGACAAGACACTGAGCTGCTGGACTGATACAGCTGCTCTTTTGCTCCTGTCACATTCTCATGATGCTGCTGCATTGTAATGTGCTCTCCTCCACTGCCTGTGCGCCAGTGTCACAGGCTGAGGGCAAGTTGCTGGGACTCTAGGTAACAGACTTGGGAGAATACCACAGAAGGACTGAATAGCATCACAACCCTTTTCTTATAGCTAATGGTGGGGTTTCTCGTCAATGATGTTTGAGATGTCTCTGGTTCAATTTCTTGGAGTGCCACGTTAGGGAAGCTACTCTAAATTCAGATACTCAGATTTTTTAGTACCCCACCTATTGTCCTGTATTAGTGAAGAATTAAGAATATTAACACTATCTCCTGATGACTTCTCCAAAGCTGGGAAAGATACTCTTGCACTCCCCATAGCTTTCCATTAGACACAGGTTCTTTTCAAATATTCACTCCCTCTGAAACACATTTTTCTATGCTGAAACAAAGTGTCTGAAGTATTCTGTTTACCCCCTCTGACAAAATTTCTGCCTGCAAGCAAGCAAAACTAATGGAAGGGGCAATGCCACTAAATAAATCTTTAACTTACATCATGAAGAGAAGGCAGGGTAGAATTCCTCTGGCATTTTCTCAAGTCCCACTATTTCTAACGATCCAGTGTTCACTATTTTATATTACAAACCCTTCAGAGATATATCTAATTTCCAGTCTAGTGCATAAGCCATTTTGAGGATTTTCAGATGTAATCTTATTTGTAGCCAGGCCCCTGTGAAATTACCATCTATTTTAAAATACAGAACAATAAGTGTTTTCTTTGCAGAAATTATGAATGCTGTCAATCAGGTAAAAAAATGAATGGGTGAAGCAGAGATTAATTTGATTTTTGTATATGTGAAAGTACCTTTAATCTGTAATGAAAAGGTTCCCTTGTAGTTTTACATGTTGTCGTGTTTTTTATTTTGGGGTTTCTTTTATAAGTGAGTTGATTTGCCATGAGAAAGCTTCATGTGTCTTTTACTTACTTACTTACTTGCTTACTTGGTATTTATTCGGTAGCAGTCTTAATTAGGTCTAGAACTGGAAGTGGCAGAGCTGTGGCAGATTGGCTCTCCAGATGGGGCATTGGGCTGTGCTTTCAGGTTACTATCCCAGCTATAACATCATGTGGCGACACTGGGTTTGGGATTCAGGCTGGTATCTGTACATGGATGGTGTGCTGTGCAGACATGAAAGTTGTCTCTGAGTTGGTGTGGGAGGGCAAGTCCTGCCATAAGCTGACCAGAATTCCTAGTGGATGGAACCATCCCAGAAGACAGATCTTCTAAGTCTCAGTGCCTTGGGTTTTACTCTGGTGCTTGCTCATTATTTTCATAATTAATTTTTTGTTATCAGCTCCTGGGGAAAGCACAGGTTGTATTTTGCAGAAACACTGTTGAAATGATAAGTCCCTCACAGAAGTGATCCCCATCACAGCAGTCAGGAACATGCTGCATGCTGGCACAAAAGGCAGCTTGCCAGGAGTCATCACTGCACTCTTCACTCTCTGGCAAAATCCTTGAAAGCACAAAGTTTCGTGTTGCAACTGATGAAGTCCCAACTTTTTGGCTGCTTGATTCCGATTCCAGAATCCAAAATGCCTCTAATGAGCATGATTACATCTCAGTCTTCAGATGTTTACTATTCTAGCAGCTATTTAGGCAACTGTCCCCACACCCCTGTTAATCCAGCACAGGGTGTTCAAGCAATACTCTACTCAAAGCTGCATAGTGAAATAGCAAGAGCCAACAGACACTGAAGGAGAGCCTCCTCCTACATGCAAGACCACTTCAAGTGAGCATGGCAAGATTTGCAAGCTTGTCATGTCCATTTTGTAGTTATGCTGGTGGTACTGAAAGCCCCAGATCTGTCAGCCATCAACAATCTCTTTTAATACATTCACTCCTTCAGAAAAGCTGTAGATGATGAATGTATGCCCCAGCATACGCAAAGCAGGAGCTTTTCCTCCTAAGTTAGTATTTTTCACTTCTTATTTTGGTAGAAAAAAGTTACAATACTCCTAGCTACAATGCAGTTTATATCTGTATTTAAGGGCTATATATCATTGCCACAGAAGCCATGCACATTCACTTATTGATTTTTCTTTCTATTTTTGACTGTTATTTATAGCTATGGTGAACTATTGCCAGATTGTGAGAACAGGAATCTGTCATAGAGGCCAAGTGACTTCTTGGTTTTATAAGAGAAAATGTTTTGCCTTTGACCCTTCTCTGACAGTGTCATTTTACAGTGAGCCTCAGGCACCAGCCAACCAGTTTTGAGTCTAGAGAGTAGTTGGCCTCTCTTATCTTGGTTATCTGAATTGTGGAGGCATGACCAAAAGCATGCAGAGGACTCAGAGCAGAGAGGATTAAGGAAGTGGTTTTCCAAGTTGACAGTAAGCAAGGATGGAGGGGAAGCAGTCTTTCCCATCAACAGGCATTAATTTGATCTCCTGGGGCTACATGCAGTGTGTGAACTGCTGTGTCCTATGCAGTCTTTAAGTGCTCTTCATTTCAAAGTCTCACTAGCAATTAGTAAACTAGTTGCTTAGTTTAGGGACTTGGGGACATTCCAGTGGGTAGAGATAAGGGGTCATCATTCTGATTTAACCACACACTGAGTCACACATTCTTTGAAAGTTTGTTTGTCAGACTCTCTGATTTGATGTTCTATTTTTCCATACAAAATAATGTCCTGAAGTGAGGAATTATTCAATTATTCTTAAAGGCTAATTCACAAAATTGAAATCTTTGTAAAATGAGAAGGAAGAACAGCTGAAATTTCAGTGGACGGTGTGAGGTTTTGCAAGGATTATGAATATGAGTTCCAGTGAGGGCAACCGAGTCAACTAGTTTAAGGCTAAAAAGTCTCCTGAGGCCACCTTGGTTTAGCAAAGCATTTTAGCAGAAACCTCAATCGAACATCATTAAGCTCAATCTACAAACACACTGAATCTTGGTCCTATCACTTATATGATTAAGCATGATTAAAATTGGACAAAATGGGAAAATTCTTTCCCACTGGTGATTCTCAGTTTCCAACCTTGTTTTTTGTTTGTTTCTGAATTGAACGGCAGGCTAAAAGGAACAAATGGAAGATAAATGGGCTTAATTTTTAAAGCATGTTCGTTTTCTGTTAATACAATTGAGACATTCAGCAGATTTTAAGAAAAGGTTCAAAACGCTTGGCACCTCTCAGGTTTTTAAGCATTTTTCATCTCCTCCATAGTAAGTGAATATTTCATGAGACATGGGAAAACAGAACAAGAAAATGTAAAGAACTGGGGAAGTGCCACTTGCGCTCTGCAAAGTTCAATTCCATAAAAATAACATTGGAATTAACAAAATACTTCACAGTGGAAAAAAATGCAGATATTTTGCCTACTTTTTACTTTGAAACTCAGATCCCACAGTGAACACTTGCATAAATTCCAGACAGAGTATAAATCTAATATCCACAATTAGACAGAAGGAAAGAGCACAGCATGCACTGACAGGAATTTGTTGGTGAATTTGTAGCAGGAAAGGCCAATGTGGTTTTTCTTACCTTTCTATCTGCCATTGAGAATGGAGTGCTACAGTGTTTGGAGCTACAGAAACACATACAGTGACAGAGAATTCTGTACTAACGGTGCAAAGAAAGCACACAGTGTTTAAAGTCCTTTTCCCTCTCTTCCTCCTTTTTTCCTTTCTTCTTTCCTTCCTTCCTTACTCCCTCCCTCTCTTTTTTCTTTCCTCTCTCTCTTCCTCTTTTTCTTTCTTTTATTCCTTTCTTCTATCTTTCTCTTTCTCTCTTTTTCTCTTCTATTCAGTAGTTGTAGCTCACTTTATCAGGACAGTAAAAGGCAGTCTTGGCAGACCCCAGTGAAGATGCTAGTTTAGTTAGCTGCTGAGCGAAGAATACAGGACTTGCCAGACTGCACCAGATTGCTCAGCCAGCACTTGTAATCCTGTCTGTCCTTCAGCCTTTGCCAATACTGCACCCATGTAGGACGGAGTAATGAAGTGTGAGATTATTCCCCACACATTGTAATTCCAGCTGACAGTGGCAGGATGTTTTTCATTGCCTCGAATCTTCAGGTCAGCAGAGAGCAGTGACAGCAGAGCTCCGACTTGTGCTTCAGCATGAACAACTTTTACACATGAGTTAAACATTGTATGACATTGACACTGGCTTCTGACCTCAGTGTGTTTTATCAGATCTGAGTGGTGCTTCCATGGTGATCATACTAATAGCATTCAGGCAACATGAGCAGAACTTTAATTCCTGCTGGTTTAAGTGCATCTGTATTTATTTAAATGCACTGTTGCTTTTAATTCTGGTTGGAAGAAAACAAAAGCAGGTTCTAAAGGTGAAGGATGACATCCCCTGTGTTGAAGTGGAGTTACTTCTGCTGTGGTAAGTTAGGCTAGAGTGTGGCAGACACTCTGAGATACAGCTCTCCCTCCTCTTCCTGAGGGTGGCTGTGCTGATCCAATGTGGGTGATCCACTTTGCTGAAGGCTGGTTTCTGCAGCTGTGTAGGAGGGTGCTACATTGAGGAGGTACCTGGCAGTGTTCCTGGCAGCAAGAACGAACACTGCAGGTTTTATCAAGATATCTCAGTATTTTTTCAGTTTCTGTAGAGAGAGAAATCAGTGCTTTTGGTGAGAAAAATATTGGGCAAAATCTTTGTCTTTCTTTACAGTTTTGTAAAACCTGTGAGTGTGACATTGCCCCTCATTTTCTGAGTGACTCTGAATATCACCGACAGGAACAATTCAATAGAGAAACTGCTAAGCAGGCCTACTCACAACCCTCTGATGTAGATAGTTAGTCTGGATTTATACTGAACAGTCATCTCTGTCCCAGTTGGTGCTATCCCAGCCATTGCAGTCTGATGGCAGGAGGGACTGTAATAACACCAACAGAGATATGTCGGTTGGGCCAGAGCCATGGGTACAGCTCCTTTTATTTATAGTGCATTAATGATGAACATAAATTATTCTGATATCATTTGTACAGAATTTTATTTGGTAGAAAAAAAGTTTTAGTTCTAAGTGAGCCTGGAAAATCTACAGTTCCGTCTCATTTCTTGACAAAAATCACTTCTTAGGTTGTACTTAACTGTGGTATTTCATGTGTGGAGGTGACAACACAAGAAAGCTATGTGGAACTGGCTTTCCACCAAACAGAAAGTTCCCTGAATATGAAATATTTGGTAACCTGTGGTTGATTAGTGAGACAGCCAAAAGATACCTAGAAAAAGCATCTTTTGTAGACAAACAAGCACTGCGTTTGCTGCAAATGAACAGAGCAAGTAAATCATATTGTCATACCAAAGGGCCATTTGCTTCATAAAGCTTTGCAGCAAAATGCTAGCTAACAGCAGGAGAGGAGAGGCTCTGGGAAAGAGGAAGAGTTATTAATGGACTTAAGCAATGTAACTGCAAAATCTTATTGAAGCTATGAAGAAAGCCATCACTCAAAACCATGGCTGCATCTAGCTGTATGTTCAAAAGCCATCTAGCTGTATGCCCTGCCTCTGCTGCAAGGAGTTTATGTTGAGGAAATGAAACAAAGCAGCAATGAGGCTGCATAGAAAGATATAACAATTTGTGTGTGTTGACAATATCTCTGCTAGAACCATTTCAGTGGGATCTAATATGGAAATATTCTAGGTTAATGTCACAAAGTTAGATAAAATAGCACTTAGCACCCCAATCCTTTATCTGGGCCATTTCTTGTCCCTGACAAGACACGTGGTCTCCTTTATGATACACAAAAGCCCAGAAGGTTTCAGTTTCATGATCCTCCTCATGCAAATGTGTGTAAAACTTTCTGAGTATAAAGCCTGCACTTACTAAGCTGTGACTGTACAAAGGCTTTAAGGGAGCAGTTCTGTACAAATATCACTGGGACTGTGGCAGACCAGCTCAAGATCTACTGCTAGGGAAGCATCATGCGTTAGTTATGCTTTCCGAGTGGTATCACAGGCCTTCACTGAAATAGCAATTTCAGACTACCCCATAAACAGCCAAGGAAGAAAGGACAGAGCCAGCAGTCCTTGTGTGAACCTAAGATGAGGGAATGGGTTAATGAAGAGATGGAAAATGTAGATCACTCTTTACTCCAATGCCCAAAATACACAGACAGCTATTTTCTCAAGTGACTAGGAATAGTATGAAGACTTTCCAATAAAATAGGATGAGGAAAAATAGTCTGCAGGATCTGGTGAAGAATTAGGGAACCATTAGGGAGAATGTTACACCGTGTAATAGCCACTCTGAATTAGAAATAGAGATGGTAGAAAAGCAGAACCCGACAATGGGTTAGGGCTCTGCCAAGCCACCTTAACTGTATCCAAGCAGAAAACCAGTTTCTGCCATTTTAAGTTCATTGCGATTTCTGTTAGGTTTTTAAAACCAAGCTGCTTTTTGTTGTTTTCAAGAGGAGCAGGAGTCTGTATGCTTGGGTATGCATGTGAGGAAATTAAGAAATGACAATGTATTTGCTCCTTTTTAGGCTGACACGTGCTAAAGGAGATAAAAATATGCAAGTGAAATGAGCCCAAGGAGAGGGAGTGCAGAGGAATTGCTTATCACTACCTCCAATTCCTGCATTTTTGCCTTTAAGTAAAATGCAGCTTTTGAAGAACAAAGATGAAGAACAGAACCAACTCAATAGGCAGAAACAGCTTTTCACTGTTTCCTTTGGGGGGGATTTAACAGCTCCAAGTGGGTTTTAGATCTTGTGACATTATCATTCATCTTTGGCCTTCTCTCACTCCACACTGTCAAGCTTTGTTGAACTGCGCTGCATGAAAAGTGTTTTTCTCCTTTGGCATGGGACCAGCAGGCAAGAGACATTTCAGCAGTTCTGTCCTGTGGGGATAGCAACTGCTGGATTCTACTAATCCATCTGAGATTATTGCTCTGGTTCAGATAATGGAAACTACTTCTTCCCTGCTATAGGTCCCTCCCTTTCCTACAGAACTAGCTACCAGTTCTGAACTAGTTCTGTCTTTATTTTCAGGAAAAGAGAAGAGAGTATGTGACTCACGGGTGGTTATTTAACCAGATAAGGACTTTCTCTGGGGCTTGTAACGCTTCCTAGGGAAACCGACCATTGCTTCTTTCTGGCAGAAGATTTAATCACTGAGCATTACTCACAAGTGAGAAAACACACACACTTTCAGATGTCATCTTCATAGCTTTGTGCGTTTATCATAGGGCTAATGAGGAGACATTACAGAATTCCGATTCCCTTAAACCACTTAAGCATGAAAAAGACATCTAACCGGGTGGAAATTACTCCCAGGGAATGCCCCAGCACAAGATAACTTTCTGCTCATCGCAGCAATGCCAGAAAACCTTCTCTGCAGCAGCTTTTCCCAGGGTGTTTTAGTGCAGAGGCTGAGGCTGTGTTTTGCCTGTCAGGCAGCTTGTGCTAACCAGAACAGCTCTAAGGCTGCTCTCTCTTAATGCAGGGAGCTACATGAAGAAACATTCTTGCTCCTATCTTCATATTTCTTGGGTGAATCAAACCAACAAGGACACAGAGAAACAGTCACACTTTTATTTCTACCTTTCTGGAGAAGAATGGAAATGAGAATAAGTTACCTCTGAAAAAATTTGTGGGGCAATAACAACAGATAAACTGTCATCAAGTGAGAAAACCAGTTTTTGCATTATTGAAGCCTGAGGTTTTAATTGTATCCAAGGGAATTTTATGTTTATTCCCTGTGAAATTCAGAGCTGTGGAGCACCATAGAATTCCTTGGCATCCTCAGTGGCAGCACTGAAGATAACTCAAATTGTAACACTCCACCCCACTCGTGGGACTTCAAAAACCACAGCAATGGATGTACAGGCAAAATAGAGGCCTATGAGATTTTGGCAGAAACTGATTTGAACACAGCACCTCTGGGGAGCATGAGGAAACAAGGCATTCATTCCACTCCGACAAGTCATGGATCACTCGCAATTTGACAAAGAGAGGTTTCCTTCAAAGAGAAAACTGTCATGGAGCAAGTAGCATTATTTTGGATACCCTTTTGCTTTCGTTCTGCTGGCTACTCCTTCTGGTCCCTCTGCTCTTGGACATCACTTCTCTGTTAGAAAGAGAGTTGCTTCTAACAGCAACTCCCATCACACCCCAAATATCCCTCCTAACATGAGCTTTGCAGAGCACAAAGGAAAGCAGTGTAAGGGGATGACATTGTGTGGCTCTGCTGAAGTCATAGCTGTTTAGTATACTGAAAAACAAGGCCAGGTTTCTTTCCAGGGCATATTTAGACAAACATTTTCATTGTATGGAGCTACAGCCCTGTGATATGAAGTGCTGAGGATGGGCTTGAAGGATCTTGAGCTTGGTGAAGAAACTTTTCCTTTCTTCTAACCTCAGTTGGGGAAATACACTCAGGATTTATACCCTACTCCCTTTTAACCAATGGGGACAAATTCAGAGGTTCACGTGTTATTCTGGCCTTCTAAGAAGAAGCAGGTGCAAAGGCTTTAAAAAGTTCTTCAGCCAAGAGTTTTTGAGTTTCAGCTAAAGGTTCCATACCCATAGTAAAAATGGTACATAGCTGTTGTAGTCATAGTCAACAGAAAGGACCTGTCCCTTCAGAGGAAGAACAGAGCCACTAGAACGTGTTCTTCAGCCTAAGCAATCTGTAGTCCAGGGAAGTCCAGTGAAAACACAGTAGCAAGGTACCTCCTATGCAGAAGGAATGAGAGTACAGGCTTCAGTATGGAAGTGTGCCAGGCTCTTGAATAATGTCATGGACTTGCTGCTTGGTGGCCTGACCTGAAAGTTATGAACAGAGTATTGTGATTTCTCCCTTTCTGCACCCAACATACCTGCATTCACCAGCAAGCTTATCTTTCCTCTCATGAAAATTAGCACCCTAAGCCAACTCCCAGCCTTCCAACAGATAACTTTGAAGATCTCGGGGAAAAAGTGGCTAGTGAGATCATGTTTTCAAACAAGTGACCCAACTTTCTGCCCAGCTGACTGGTTCCCTTCTAGTGGTTATCACCTTTTAGAAATGTACTGTATAAAGCACAAATTGTTGCCAGTTTGACTCATGATGCTGTGGGATGAGGAGCAGTCTGTGGAGTTTGAAGGACCTGTTTGTCCTTTTCCAGTAGCAGCCATTTGAGCTGGAACAATCTTTGCTGTTAGTCAGGAAGTTAATTGCTGGGACATGAAACTGAGGTAGCATGTCTTATTGCAGCTCTCCTCTGAGATTACTGAGAAACAACTCAGCGGAAGAGAGTCTTAATAGCAATCCAGTATGGACCATTTCCCCAGACCTTCCGTTTCTTGCTGAAGATTTATATTTCTAATTCTTTTAATGAAGGTTGTCCCAGAGGTCAAGAAATTCCTAATTGACACTGGCAAGCAGAATTATACATTAAACAGTGCTCTCAGCTACATGCTGGTAGAGAGGCTTCTGGAGCAGAAGTTCTAGGGGATCTCACTCATTGCAGACCCCTTGCAGTGCTCAAAACTGCCCTTTTTAAGTAAACAAAGTCATAATTTACAGGCCCCAATTCCATCTTCTGATTGAACTTGTTTGAGGAAAGAAATCATATTTTTAGGCTTATTAAGTTGAATTTCCTGCCAGCCGCACTATATGACTGGATTGCACACATATGGAAATGAGTTCTTATCTGTCCCAACACACTCCTGATGGAGTTAACTCTCAAGGACCTCGTGGAGGCAATGATGGTGTCTGGACAATTTTCTTCATAGCTGCTTAAAGTCCTATTTGTTAAATGTGTGTGGTATGTCTAGAGAAGATAGATGCAGTACTCATCCCAACAACAGCCAGGGCCCACAGGCGGATAATTTCTTGGTGTATCAATGTACGAAGGCCCACATGCCTTCATTCCCACCTCATTGTTGTTCCAAGGAGGAAGGAGGATGTGGCAGGGAAAGGCTTTATTTCATACAAGTTAGAAGTATCCTTTTTTCTCATAGGTCCTCAAGGCTCTTCTCCCAGCCTTTGGCATGTTGTAGTGAAATGAGACTCCTAGAAAAGCACCTAATCTCCATCACACTCCTCTTCTAACAGTCACTGCTGTCTGAGATTCTTCCTTCGCCGTAGGACCGCATAACTCAGGGAGCAAATGAAGCATTTCATGTGGAAGCTCAGGCTCAGGTTTAAGTGGCTGGAGCTAATGGAGGAGTTCCTACTTTCCCCTGTTATCTATGCATCAGACCACCTTGCATGGCTGGAGCCTCTGGCCCTGGTGGGTGCAACCATCAGGGGCTGCTGAAGCTGGCTGCAGCAAGACCATGGAGGTAGCAGTGGTGTATCTGCCCTGCGCTAGTGGAGAAGCCATTTCCATGAGGTGAAGCTTCATGACCCATTCACAGCTTCAGTGCCATCAGCACTTCTCTTGGTTTTCCTCTAAAATGATTAAGTGATCCCAGAAATAGATTATTGTTTGAAGCTGTTTCTGAACATTAAATTTATCCAGATTTTTATGCTGCAGGCTACGGTTTCATTTGAATAAACAGAGTCTGTCTGCCAGGAAACCTGTCTAGTAGAGATTTTATAAGAGCAGGAATACAGCACAGAGCATCTGCAGGCAGTGGGATAAATGTGATTAAGCGTGAGTATGTGCAGGAAGCTCACAATTTGGTTTTACCTGCTGAGGTCTAAACTATGCAGTGTGACATGGCAGAGATTTGTGGGAATAAAAATATATTGGTGGGAACAGTAACACTTATTACCTGGAAAACATATATTTAGGGAAATGATGACCTTAAGCAGCTGTCCCCAGGGATGCTTAGAGCTTTAAAGAAACTACTTCCTTATTACCTTAGTAGTAGAGTGTGTTCTTATCCAGAGAGATGGACGCTGTCCAGAGAGAAGCACTCTCCAGTGTATCTTACTATCCAGTCACTACGTGTGAAAGACTTTTATAAAAGGGCACTTTGTGAGTGTTTCTGGCATATAGTGAATCCTTGATCTTTTTAATGCCTTTAAAAATTTCCAGTTATACTGAGCAAGTGGCAATTGCTTCTGTCATTTTCAAAGTCTAAATATACCAGCTTCCTCCTCCGTCTGATTGTATTAGTGATGGTATGAGCTGCAGCAGCTGGCTCCAGGCAGGCTGCAATCAGATCTAACAGGGTCTGAAGTTCTGGTATGCTTCAGTATGGCACTAAGCATCACTCACGGCACCAAGATCAGTTTCCATTGGGACTTTCACCCTTGCTGAGACTAAGGGAGAGCTGAAATTGTGGGTTTCACACTCCATAATACATACATGAGAAGGTTGAGGGCTGAGCCAGCCCAGCAAGACTGTGCCTGTTTAGAGTTTAATTAATGCTGTATTAAAGATGGGTTTTCATTGTGTTTTGATTGCACACACTAATTAGGTAAATAGAAATTCTGTAATTTGCTGTAGGGATCTTTTCCTTGTGCTTGTTTTAGGGATGATACATTCAGAGCAGTGACAAAGACAATATACCCACTTCTGCAATAGATATACAGTACCATTTAATGAACATATCTGCTTCCTTTCTTAGTCTGTAGGTAGTGACACCACTTTGCTAATTGCCGTGAACAAACTAAGGTAGGAACTATGGGAAATGAGACTGATGATCCATCTGCTAGGTAGAGGCATTTGAGAGTTGCTGTTCCAGGTACAACAAAAGGCCATTATAGACTCATGAGAGAATTTCTTCCCTTGCTCTAAGCAGTTATGCCTTGTCCAGTCAAGAATAAGGACCTGGAGTTGCTCCTGTCTCAGGAAGAAGATGAACACAGTTTGGTGGCAGAAGTAGGAGAGAGAAGTGGGGAAGA
>JANHGB010055930.1:0-20299 GCA_026283785.1 Coracopsis vasa
ACCCTCCCATTGCCAACTGTGGTTGTAATAACGCTGCTCAAGACAGCCTAACGTCGTCCCCCCCATTTCTTCTTGTGTGTATTGAGCAGGCATGAACAATATGCTGTTACTCCATTTAGGGGCTCTTAACTCATCTTCCTGGTGCCTGCTCTGTGAAGTACAGCAGTAGCCTTTTACTACCACAAATGCCATTTGGGCATTCACCTTGCTACTGGAGAAAGTAATGGCTTAACATAAACACATGGGTCAATGTTCAGCAAGTCAAAGTAACATTTAAACAAATCAACCAAACAAAACCCCAAAACCACAAGAATACAGTACTTTAATCATCCAAAACTGTTACTGGTTTACAATCTGACAGCATATAGTGCTGACATGCTTAAACACTCAATTCATGTTTCCTCAATGGAAATTTAAATTGAACACTTGCTCGTTTGTAGCTTACAAACAGTATTATTCAAGCTGTAGAGAGAATAAGGCTGTTTCTTTAAAATACAACAGTAAATAGATAATTGCTTTGGAATATAGGGTATGTTTTCATGCTTAGCTTGGAACCAACAGAATCAATATACCAATATATGTGGTCATTTGACTTCAGCATTAAGCCTGAAATATAATCAGGAAAAAAAAAAAGATCTTATGGTTATGATAGCTGGTAACCAAATACCCTTTTACCCTCATAAATAACGAAGTCATAAACAAGATCTCACTACATTTGATAGCATTACATAGAATCATAGAATGGTTTGGGTTGGAAAGCACTTTAAAGATCATTCAGTTCCAACCCCCTGCCATGAGCAGGGACACCTTGCACTGGACCAGGCTGCACCGTTCACTTTGCTTGTTGAGACTGATTATGATTCCTAGCTACGGACTGAATTCCTTCATTTATTCCAATGAGGATACACACTGTAGGCACTAAAGTGATGGCTGTAAGTGGTCCATGCATCATGCCACATCTTGCACCAATTTGGAGGGCCAAACCCTTCTGGCTGAAAATAAACCAAACTAGTTCTCTATGCCCAACCTGTCAGATACCTGTCCTGAAAGTGCCAATAAGCAGTCAAATGCTCAGCTGCTGTCTACAGAGCTAAATTCATTATTAAGGTCTACTACTATCATCTCTGACCAGGCACCTGAGTTGCAGCTTAAAAGCCCCTGCATTTGATTGGAATATAAATCATTAAGCAGCTATCTTGATTTAATAAAGGAAGGGATTTAGGCTATCATTTTCATAATCCATTTTCATTCATTTTCGTATTAATTTTCTCCATCTTCAAGCAGATGACTGCCTAATTTCTTTGATAACAATAAAATAAATCATCATAGAATCACAACACATGAATAGATTCCATGACCGTGAAGCCCTTCAATAAATGAAAGAACATATTAGAGCCTGTTTTTTGACACAAAATGATTATGGTGCCTAGCACATAAATAGCATAGCTTTAGGCAACTTGGCACATGACATGCTTTGGCCATGTTTATACAGCACTGCCTGTAAAAAGACAATATTTGTGACTTTATGTATACTACACAAGAACTTGAATTTCAAAATCTAAGCAGTTCTTGAAAATTTACAAAGCCAAAACCAAAAGAAGCCCTTTTTGTTACGAGTCAGACAGTTTGTTTCGACGTTATAGATTGTCTTTGGTTTTAACAGAATTAATATTGACTTGCTTTTCAGAGCACACATTTATTTATAACAAGAGGCTGATTTTGAAATAGGAAAACTGTTCTTCCACAAGTATAAACCAGTTATATACATCCTCACTGAAGGCACTACAGTTTAAAATTCTCAGTACAGTTGCAGTAAAATTCGAAGTCGCCTCCGGAGTATAGTCTGTCTATAAAGATCCAAAATGAGATTTGCAGCAAATGACAAGGTGGGCACAGTGTCAGGGAGTTGCTCTGTTAAATTTTTATAGTATATACAACCTGATGCAAAAATCTCAGTCCAATGTTTTCCATACATTAAATGCTCACCATGTTACGATCCTGTGACAAAAACAGTTGTCAGTTGAATTTTCTGTCACTAGAAAGATTGCTGAGCAGTCCTAACGAACATTTTCATGATCTCATGACAACAGTGAGCAAACTAGTATAGGACAAACTGACCTGCACCAAAAAGCCTCCAGGTTTTCATATTATATCAGTCTACTGTGAGTATGTACAGAAGTTGAAGTGATTCTTGTTGCCTTATTTTGCTTAGATACAGAACTTTAAATACATCATACTGAGTTGACACTGCATATTGGTTAATTTCTGCATGTCTTACATAGTGTTCCAACATCAAGACATATGTAGAATAGAAAAATCCTTTCTTAAAAGTGTTACTTCATTGTTTTATTAAAAAAAAGACAGATTTATATGAAGTACTAATAGCCTAATACAGCAGCTTGAAAAAAAGGATTTTTCCATTTGCCAGTGAATTGGAGCAGTGGTTTTGCAGCCAGGGGGATTTTTATGTACAGAATTATGCAGAATTTAAAAAAAAAAATGCATGTCCACTACTTCTAGAGAAATTGATACTTATCAACGTGGATAAAGATTTTTAAACAAGGAACATAAACTAAATGCGGATGAACCCATGAAATCGATCTAAAACCATATCCAGTTCAGATACAGAGCAAGATACAGTCATGGGATCTCTTTAAAAGCTTTCAGGGTTTAGGTGTAATAGAAAAACTGTCATTTTGCAAGGCACTTACTGTTTTTAATTATTGTTTCAAGGCTTCCACTTTTTTATTAGTCTCTCAAATCTCTTGGAAAAAGCCCTTCGCCAATTTATTTTTGTTAGGTTTAAAGGGATGTCTTTAATTAGTCACAGTATCGAGAAGTAATTGAAAGTAGAATTATAATTGAGATAGCTGTGAAAGATTTCTCTTCAGTGCATGAACAAGGCTGAACAGCTCTACACAATGAGACTGTTGTGTGAAGAATCCCTTATCACTAATGCATTGTTTCCAAGAATATACACACCCCTCCATGTAAATAAGCACCCCCAGATTTTCTAACAAACATTTCAATTGGATCATTATCTGACCAGTGACTCTGAATGTGCCATTCTTTGACTACAGACAATTATAACATTGATTTGCAATTATATTTTTTGTAGAAAGCACAGCCAAAGTCTTGAAATACAAAAAAGTTCTTAAAAAAAACCCCAATCAAAGTCTGTGGTACAGAAACTGCTGCAGTTATTGTGTCTCAACCTGAAAAATGTGATGCATACCAGCAGATTATTCATATAGCTTTGCTTTAAAAGGAATGGGGTTTCCAGTCTTTTCCCTTCTAACCCAGGTAAATGTAGTCCAACATTGCCAAAGCCCAGACTGATGACCATGCCTGGATGACCCTCAAAATCTCCACACATTTCTGACAAGAAGATCTGCTAGATGTCTCCTTCAACCCTCCTCTTGCGAACTGTAACGAGAGAGAAAAAAGGTTTTACTGTTTTATCATTATAACTACTCTTCATATTTCTACAACACGAACAGTTGCCAGATAAAGCTGGTAATTAGCAGAGTGTTATCCATCATTTTAAGCTTATGCTTTAGCTGTGCTTATTGCCTCTATTCATGAACAGCTTCAAATACTTGTGAGGAGAGACCCGTGGGAAACAACCATTTTGTTTGGTAAGCAGATTTAGCCTTCACTCTTTTTATACATTGTAGTTTTCTCACTGAAATTTACATGGCTTCAAAAGCAGCAGTACAAGAGTTTCACAGTGCACATAATATGATTTATACACATCACAAAAAAAGTTACATTCAATAGCCTAAAACATTCCGTTTGTTAATAAAAATATTCATTTGTCAAAAAATGCAAATGACAGATTTATGAATAAAATCACTAAAAGCTCACATGCTGTTTAGACTTAAGAATATGCAAGACTGACTGAATGACTGGAGTTTTGCTTACTACTTGTAGTGGTTTTAATTGATATTTTATTTCCCTCCCCCATCAAATTGTGTTTTCCTTTTCTATGCAGACATGAGGCTAAATGTTATAAAATTATACAAAAAAAATCTCCATTGATTTCCATTAGCAAGCACATCTATACACAAAGTGATTCTGTTTTCAAATCCACTCACTGGAAATTATGTGGTTTTACAGATATTTGCAATTTGAGTTGATCTTTACCTTCAGATCAGAATAACAGAGACAAAACTGTTTTGTTTAGCCTCCCCCTTCCTGTCTCAAGAAATGCTTTAGATACAGTTTAAGGAAACAATCAAAATAAAATCTCACTAGAATTTTACTCTTTACAAAGCCAATGTATTGCTCACTTTGAGAATAACCCGTAGACTTATCACAGAATCAGAGAATGGTTTGGGTTGGAAAGGACCTTAAAGCTCATCCAGTTCCAGCCCCCTGCCACTGGCAGAGACAGCTTCCACTACAGCAGGTTGCTCCAAGCTCCATCTAACCTGGCCTTGAACACTGCCAAGGATGGGGTAGCCACAGCTTCTCTGGGTAACCTGTGCTAATGCCTCACCACCCTCATAGGGTGTCAATTTAAAGCCATTACCCCAATTTGAATCCAAATTATTTCAGTGACAGCAGTTACGCCCACCTGCTTCCATCAAATCACAAGAACAGATGGAAGAGTTTCCAACCTTAGACTTCTCCAACCATGCAGTTCAAAGCAACACATACACAATTTCAGACAAAGAAAAGGGAAGTAGTATACAGTGTAAGTAAGCAAAGGAGAAAGATGATGTAGACTATTTTTTAGAAGAAACATACAAAGACAGAAATGAGATACTTTGAACATCCCAGTTTTCAGTGCTCAGTACCCAACTGGGTATTCAGTGTAACTGCCTCTGTAGCTTCAGGGCTGGAGAGATGAAAGGGTATTTGCAGAAACTTTTACTCGCATACTCCAGACTAAGAAAGCAAAGAAAAAAGGCAAGAGATCAATAGAAACATAGATTTCCAACTGTCAAACACCAAAATAAGAACTAGTAAAGAAAGAAACCTTAAAAGAAAGTAGAGCATTATGACAAAAAAATTAAGAGTAACTGATTTATAACCTATTTTGAAAAAGAGTTATGCAGTGTCCAAGTGTCCTTCTTCTCTATGTACTATTCTTTACTCCTCCTCCATCTCTTTGTTCTCCCCCACTTTTTTACTCAGAGTGGAAGCAGATCGTTAAACCAAATTCCAGTTTCCTATGTCATTCTCTCTAATGTGTCCCTGAACTACTAGTCCTACTAAATTGGCCCATTTTAGTGGCCCATTTTCATGCTCAGATGTGTAATCCTTATCAAAAAGCATTTAAAGCCAACAGGTTTAATGAAATGGAGTTTTAAAATGTAGTTCTATTTAAACAGATGGACTACATTACCTTGTTGTAATTGAGAGCTTCAAGTATTTGACATTATTATACAAATGATTTCCATTAATGTGCTATTTTACCAACCAATTTTCTGCTGGTCCATTTAGCTAGGATTCCAACAGATGAGCTCCAACAAAACTTACTACAGCAAATAAAGATGCCACTGCTGCAAGTTACCTTTCAGAGAGGCAGGTGCATGTGCATGAAGAGAACCATAAGGAATAAGATGACCCAGCCCCAGTCTCTGAACATGATAGTACATTCAGTTTCCTTGCTCAAGCAATCCCAAATGAGGCTGGGCGTGCTGGCATTAAAGAGGACATCCTGCACTATTAGTTTCAAGTACTGTTTTCAAAGAAATGATGACTCTTATCTCAATAAAACTGATCAAAACTATTATTTTCCCTCTCTTTGCCACAACTCATGTTGAATTTGAATGTTCTTGTTCTAGACTATGCTAAAAATCCTCAACTCATTCACCTGAACACCCTGCAACAAAGTAAAAGAATACCAAGCAGCAACAAAAGAGTAGGAATAAAGCTCAGGAGAAATCTGAAACTGATCAACTTGTATTTTGCTATCCTGGTTATGTCAATGGAAAAGCAGAAAAACCCAGACACTTGTACCACACACACATTCATTTAATAGTCACTCTCTGCTGACAGGACTTACCCAAATCATTATTTTTTGTGATAGCTGCAGCTGCCCTGGCTCGAGGTCCCTGTTGTGTGAAATGATATCCAAATTTGAGGATCTTTGTGTTTTCTTCAAGCATCTTGGCAATTTCTACTTCTGCAATTGTGCCCAGCTGCTGCCTCTGTTAAAATAAAAGATACACAAAGACAACAGAGCTTATGTATATTCAGCCTAAAAGAGATCAGAATACTTTCATCATAACAGTCAATAAACACTAAGATTCATTTTGATTAATCTAAAAGGCAGCAGGTCACAAAATACATCTGTGCACTTTAAAGCACAAGCAAGCACAGAAGTGACAGGACTCAACTTGAACGGGATGCTTCTGAGAATCTCAGAGACAATAATTCATGGGGTTAAGGTATTTAAAAGCAAAATATTTTGGAAAGTTTATCACAAGCTGCCTTCCATAAATACACAGTCAACTAGGATAGACTGGTTTTGACTACGATATTACCACCACCTCACTTACCTGATTATCAATTTTGATCTCTGTCAATGTTTCGTTGTCTTTCAGTGCATCGACCAGTGCCAAAATTCCAACTCCAGTGATGAAGTTTGATTCTATGTTTAAACTTCTTAATTTTGTGTTTACTCTCAGCATATCTGCAAGAGCCTTTGAGTGCAAGAAAGCATCATTAAACTCTCAAATTTTGCTACAGTACATCATAGCACACAGTGATGACCTTTTCCACTAAATAGTTCAACAGGAGCAACAAGTCACAGATGAATGGTGCAACTTTGCAAGTTTTTTTCACTTACTGAAACTGAAGTGAGTCTTCAACCAGGCATTATCTACATTCTCCTTTTAAATAGTATTTAGTCAAGAAAGGCCCTTTCTCTTGTGACAAACTAAAAAGCTACACAGAATATAAATAGTCTGAAATTAGCATATTGGATCAATTCCATTTTGTCAGCCTTTACAGTATACAATGAGTAATGCAAGCGGCTAAGTAAAGGCCAAAGAAAGGGTATTAGTCAAGTGAAAGGAGAATTAGATATGGTTAATTTGTAAACAGGAGATCTGACTTTCAAAATGTTTTTGTGTAAAGATTTGGTAGGAAGAGGTAAAACGCAAAGCTATAAGCACAGCACCAGGATGTAGCTAAAAGCACTCTTACGGAAATAGCATATACCTGATCTTATTTCTGAGAAAATAGTAAAAGAATAAGTAACTGCTGAGATTTACTTTTGTAAAAACCATAACCTTGAATTTTCTTTTAATATCAAGTCACAATGCAAAAATACTCTGGCAAAACCACACCTGAGAAAATAAGCCTTTATAGGCTATTCCAAATGTTTAAGTTCTACTGAAAAGGGCCTTTAATTGACCCAAACCAAAGCTCTCTAATGTTGATTCAATGAAATCTTTCAAAATAGTTTTCTTTCTAGTATGAAATTAAAATAAATGCAAATGATTGTCCTGGAAAAATTACTGATGTTTTCTTACCTGTTTTTTGCAAATATGCTTTTTATTCAACATAGGAAAAACAGGACCAGATGACAAATGCCCAAGTTTCAATTGTGTCAAAATAGATACCTTCACTAATGTCATGCTTTATTGCCAAAGCTTTAAGCCAATCTTTGGTAGTAGGGGTATCAGAGAAACAGGTGTTTTACAACTTCCTTCAATTAAAACTCTAGCTAATAGAAAAAGATTATGAGCTTTTTCAGTTTCAAATGTGCTTCTTTTAAAGTTAATTTTGAATATACTACTGACTCCTGGAACAAACATTAGGAACTAAACAGCAAAAACAAAACCATGAAGTTAGCAAAATGAAAGAACAGGGAGGAACTGTAAAAAAGAAACTCTCACTCATACATCTGATGCACGGCTGCATGTTAGTCAACTAGCAATCACCAACTTTGATACAACAAAGGTTTGTTAAAGAGAACATACTTTACAGTGTAATAGAATTTAATCATTTTAATCTCTAAATATTTAAACAGGATTCAGCACAATCCCTCACCATTGTCTTTCCACCCTAACTTCCCTTGCACCCCGCTTAAGCACATTATCAAGAGTACTTACAACAGCAACAGGATCATTGCTTCGGGTGGCCGCAAGGCTGAAATGCTTCACATGCGTGTTGCTTTCTAAGGCTTTCGCAAATTCTTTCAGTGTTGGAATTGGTATGTTCTTGAATTAAAAATAGCATTTCACTCTCTTGAGATACACAAGTTTATCCCCTCCCCCCAAGTTCTTCCATTATCTTATTCTCTTGACAGCAAAACGTACTATATTAACTATCAGCGCTCTCCAGTAGTCTCAAGGTAAAGGCTACACATGTAGTAAAGCTATATGTAAGATATAACAGCTATTAAAGTCACCAATTCTATAAAGCAAAGTCATCTTTACTACACTGATGCCATTGCCATAATGTAAATGTTAAAAAGTATTTAGCTGACTTGGAACTGTTACTGAGCAATATTTACATGAAAGAACATTCTGCTATCCACATCAAATTAATCACTCACGAATACAAAAGCATTTAGAGCTTTAGATGGGTGAAGCCATTAGCATTTCATTCTCTGTGTTATTTTAAGTATAAGTCCAGAATTTGCCAATGTATAGCTTGATAGCTTTTACAGTGTAGTAGTAACCAAGCTTAAAAGGAATAATTTTAGCTAATTAGGGTAGCAAATTTCTCAGTTTATTATATCAGATTTTGTTCTGTTGCCTTTTTAAGCATTTATTTTGGCTATCATGCCTACTGTAAAATATCTTAAACATGTATTTTATTTTCTTCCTTTAATAAGGCCAGCAAATATGCCAGGCTGCTAGTGAGGCTGCAGCTAGCAGCCTATCACTGCTGTCTGTACTGTAAGTCAGGAGTGCTATAGTTCTGTTTTCTTTCACGCAAATATGCAAAAGTTTCAGCCATGTTTAAAACCACAATTGTTACACTTGTAAGCAGAAGCTGCCCTCATTACCAACAGCTCTTTTGTGCAAGAATCAGAAGGATGTCAGGTGCAAGTATCACTTTGCCTGCAACAGTAGTAACCGAGCACACATTGCTCCTTCAGAGGATAAAGGATTCAAAGAAGTTAACTCCATGATGGTGAACTTCTGGAACCATTGCCAACTTGCCAGCAACAGAAATCTGGGCAGTAAGAAAATCTAAGGCTTTAAATACACATTTGCCAAAGAAACCAAGATGGCTTATCTATTTAGCTCTAGGTTTCTGAGATTACACAGACACTACAACATTGAACAGAAAGGCTGCTTTACTTAGAAGAAACCTAACATACTCTTATGAGTGTAAGCTGCGAAACTCTCATGCAGAGTTTTGCAGTTTAAAGTGTCTTTTACTGAGCAAAAGCAGCATATTTACTGCAGACTTCAGGTAATTACCTTAATGTTATTTAGGTTAACTTCAACAAGACGAGAATCATTATCTTTAATCCTTTGCAGTGTCTCCTCTACATTTGTGGGATTTGGTGGCTCATCAAAAACAGGCAACATTTTTTCACCTTTTACTATATCTGAAAATTAAGGCATTTAATTGTAATCAAACAGGTCACATCCTTCATTGTGATTAAATGATACACATAGTAAATATTTTCCATCTTTAAAGATCATCAGGCTTTATATCTCTCCCCACCAAAAAAGCATACCATCCTCTCCTGACCATATTTTCATAAAGTTCAAATCTTTTCCAAAGGCTCTCACAGCCCTCCTGCTTTCCTTCCACACCAGAAAGCATATAGGAGCTGAATTACAAACACAAACATGAAACCTAAAACCCAACACACACAAATGCATGTTTATGCCTACTTTTATCCCCCAAAAGTGACTTAAAATCAGACTAAATTGTAGTGTACATGTATTTTAATTTCACTCTCGCCAGAACTCAATTAACAATATTACAGACACGCACATTTCCAACTCAAGAGTGCATTGTCTAAAGAATACTAGTGCAACAGAAAAGAGTTAATGCTACAGTACAGAAAATAGTTAATGCTATAGTAACTGTCTGTAGTACAAAGCACTCATTTATCTAGCACTTGTGTACACACTTACCTGAGAAGGTGTCTTTGTCAACCCCATTACGGCTTCCTACTACATCACAGAGCTCATAGTTTGTTATCAAGTGGGACATTCCCAGTATAGCTGTAAAAGGATAAAAAGAAAAAGCAAATAAACCAATTTTGCTGTTTCTGACTAATTCAGCTCAGGTTCAGAGTTCCTTTAATACCAACTGGTGTTTGTAAAACACCCCGTTATCAGTACAATAAGCCATTCAATCTCTTAATCATTTAAAGAAAAGTAGAAATAAAATAATTAATTGCAGACTTTTAAGCTGTCTTTCACATCTTAGATTTGACCTCACCAAGGTCAAGAATCATAATTAAAAGTGCAGCTCAGTCACAGAATTATTGACTTCAAATTTAGGAATACATGTATGTGTATTCCTAAAGCAGTATGTTCTTACATGCAAAAAAAAGTAGTACCATACGCAAGAAATGCCAGCTAGTCTGAGGAATGAATTTAAAGGGGTTGAGTTTGAAAATCAGGCATCTTTTGCATGCCAAAATAATCTACCTTCCTATAAATTATCAAAAAGCAACAAAGTCGATACACTACAAGCAAACTGGCATATAACATGATCTAGTTTCTATCACAAATACAACTTCCTCTAGTCACATTTCAAATAACAAATACACAAACACATTAATTATAGATCTTTCTTGTCTAAATACACACCAGCCCATTCATATTTCAAGAACAACTGACCTGCAAGGTCACCTAATTCTGTGTCTGTGGCACTGGTCAAGGCTTCCTCCAGTTCTGGATCAAGAGTGAATTTTTCTTCTGCGTAAGACTGTACAGGCTTCTGCTTGGGGATAAATATTTTCCCTGGAGTTAAGAAAACGAAAAGTCTGATGTTATTTCATATTCTATAGTTATCTTTATTCTTTTCTGTACTTAAGGAATATATATTATGTAAATCCTGAGAAGAGCACCAAGGACAACATAAAGGAATGAGGTTTCTTCTTTGAAAGTCAGATATGGGGAAAGAACATAAACAGGACATAATCATTTGTTTCTTCCCTAAGGATTAGAAAGTATATATAAGCCCCCTTCATACATTTCAAACAGCCTAGAAAAAGTGCCAATAAGGAAAATTTAGTATCACTAGAGGATGAGGACCAGTATTCTCTCAAAGGAGAAAGGGACCCAAGCAGAACTATAATCTGAATGTGTCAGAGATAGCATATCAAATGCCATGATCTGAAACCATGAACCTGAGTATTCACTGCAGTTTTATCCACTGCATACATGGTATTTCTGATTTCAGATGTTAACTCAATTTTTAAGTAGAAAAGGGAGATGCCTGAGCTGCTTGAGAAAACCATAGTAGTGAACAGCACGAAACAGGGTAATAGATTACTCTGCCAATGGCACTATTTTCTAAAATGATAGTTAGAAAGGTCACAGAAGATTCAATGGAAAAAGGAGCAGTGGTAATACCACATTCTGCACCAACTTTGTAGTCATTAAGGACAGGTAATGGGAAAAGTTATTCCAGGAGACCTGCTAACTACACAGACCTCTATGTATAGTGCATAATTCTTCATATATCATAGTGCATATATCTTCAGCTGAAAAGTTAGGGTAAGAAATCAGAATATGAGAAAGCTATTCTAACAGTTATTCTGAATCACTTCAGATTAGAATGATTTAGCATTGGCCTTTCAGAACTAAGTCTGCCACTGGTTAAGAACCCAGGAGAGGTAAGGGGTGCTTAGGTTCAGGACAAATTAACATGATACTGTATTGTATGAGAGAAAAAAAGTGATCCATTTGATACAAGTATTTCACAACTAGAAAACTGTGACTCTCATCTCCACTGTTACTCAAAGTTTTTCAAGCTTTCCAACTTGCCTGAGCTATCAGCAGACAGAGCTGTGGGAAAGGGGCTCCAATTGCCATTATTTATTTCCTGGGGTAGAAAGTGGTGTTGATAATCTTCCTATGAAGTCTCAATGCTAATCCAAGAACCCACCCTCTGTCATAACCATAGCTAAAAAACATTTCCACACACAAATCACTCTAGCTCATCCCAATTACATAGTGAAAACCCACCATGCACCAGAATCGGCTGGCCAGAAGCCTAAGATTTTTTTTAACTTGAACTGTGTACATGCATATCTTGTTACATGTTTGGACTGAGACTAAGTTTAGCATTTTTAAATACCTCCCCGTGACAAGAAGCTTTATAGGGATATTTCAGTTTCATTTCTGGGAAATTCCAACAAAGCAGGACTCTGGTTTCACCACTTGTGGAAAGCAATGCCTGAAGTCAGGTCCCGAGTCCAGCAGCAGACACAAAACCCATAAAAGCGTAACAAACTCACCCACCTTTTCTCTCTCCAAATTCCTATCCTAGATTACAATAGTTTGTAGTTAATTTTCTTTTTATAGGAACTTAATGCATGACCACTAGCACAGATTACAAAGAAGCATATCAGGTTTTTCCCTGACAACACAGTCTGATGACAAAGATCTGTTGCTAGCAACACAGTATTTTTGTTCCTGGGTTGCTATCTCTTTGGAAGGTTGTATAAATGGTCATTATCCATAGTCAGAAGCAGAAAATAAATCTCCTTACATAACTCTATTGACTACAAACAGCAGCTGAAAGCACCTGACATGCATTACCACCCACACCTCTGGTTTAATGGACAGTGCAAAAGTAACTATGGTTGTGGTGGATGAGGAAGAAGAAATGATGTATGAAGAAAAGAGTCATAAATTGCAGGCTTCAGTAACAAATGCTGACGACTATTCTGACACAATGGACACAGTACATTTCTACCTCCACTGTACCACCGCCACCTACTGGGGAAGGAATAACTTTCAACTTGTAATTTTCGGAAGAGAGATGAGTGCTTGATGAGGTTTTCATTAAGCCATGAAACACTCTGAAGAGCATATACGTGACCTAAAGCCTCTCATTAGCTATGCTTGTGTTGTTTCCCCTCAGTAATACGAGCAAGTGAAAAAGTGAGGATTTCAGAGTAAGAGGAGAAAGAAGGGAAGTGTGATGTGAGCACCTGAGCCTTCTTTCATGTCATCCTTTATCAGTAGGCTGCAAGTGGGAGAAGGAAACTGATCTCAGTTAAAAGCAACTTCGTTAAAATTTATTTCAACCTGCATGAGCCTTTTGTCTGGGTCATCATGGCACTTACAACAAAGAGCTGCTTTTCCTGGGGTTACTTTACATAATTCTTCAATACATGGGTTAGGAACTTCTGGTTCTAAACATTTCCTTCAAAAGACAAAACTTATCCACACGCCTGACTCATAAGATAACCTGAAGAGGCACAAGCATACCCAGTTTTTATTAAAGCAAAAATGTTAAGAGCCACTCCCCTCCAGAAACGTTCATTGCAGCCAACTGCAGTCACATGAACTGGGTCAGGAGCAGTTTTTGTCACAAAACAGGTCACACCCTTGTGTATATAATGTCTCATTCATTGGCTTCATCTCATCCTTGCCCAGAGTTCAGAGGCTTACCATGCACTTACGAAAGCAAGTCCTTCCTCACTCCCCACTTCTAGTAACATGCCTTAGAAAAAGATAAGACCCCTGTGTCTCTGGGGCCAATGATCTAACTCCAGGCCTGCTGCCAAGACAGTTTAGCAATTCCCTTCCCTAATGTAAGCTTTAAAAAACCCACAGACTATACATCTGTGCAACCTATAAGCTGAATAGCTTTCCTGGCCCTTGAGTGGAACATTTCCAAATAGCAGGGATTTGATCACATAAATGAACAAGACATCCTCCTTTTCAGCCAACAAGGATACTGCAAAGATTAAGCAAAACAACATAAAGAGGCAAATTTCAGAGTTGTTCGCGTATTTTTGGTAGTAACTATATATTCAGGTCTTCCATGCCTTTACCTAAGCAGTTAAATGGTACACATCCCAGGATCAATTCACAGATTTTCTTTGCTGCAGAATGAACTTCCAAGTTCCACAAAATCGTATTGCTCAAAAGGCAGAAACGTTGGATGATTGCTGTTGAAGTGCCCATGACATTTCATACACAGACTCACAGTATCTAAGGTGGGACTCAAAATCCTGCAGGAATCATGTCTGCTCAGTGAGGCCATGCACTGCATATGCTGGTGCTGTTCTCACATACCCCACAGTTCTACCCTCAAGCTATTAGACAGTAAGTGACCTCAACCTGCAGATCAGAAGAACATCCAAAACCCACTTTGCAGTAGTTTGTTTGCAGAAAAGGCATCAAGTGCCACCTGAGGACAACTGAATACAAGCCTGTCTCATCAATGACTTCATGAAGAGTGAGTAACATCGGATATACTCCTTATATCTTATGTTCCTTAAAGTTTCAGCAATCCAGAAATTGATATAATCTGCAATTCAATCACCAACTTTTACCATGTGAGAGACTTAGGTTCATCAATTCACTTCTAAGCACAATTTAATTGTATTATTTTTTAATCCACTTACAAGTGACTTCCTCAGTGTCTTATTGTAGAAACTGCTCTGTTACTCATTATCTGATTATAGAACACATAGCAGTGAGTTAGAAACCTGTTTTACATTAAGGCTACAATATCACATGCTATTTTGTTCTAGTGGTCTTGTATGGAGAACGTCAATTCGCCAAGTTGTTTCTCCAAAGCTCCTACAGGATATTAGCTTCCTTTTAGACATGTAACACACTTCCTTTAAAGACCAATGATAGAAAGGCAAACAGAACACAGCATCACAAATCTTACTGCAACAGAAGCAAATGGTGATCTAGAGCAACAACCGAGAAGGGCAGCAACAAGAGCTCTAGCCAGGTGACTACAGTTTCAGCCTAACAATAGCCTGGGTGACAGAGCAGGGAAAAAACCCAAAACACCAAAACAAAAACATTAAAGAGAAAGTTATATGAAATACACAGACAAACATACCCCAGCAGGAATGTAGAGGGAGAGCTGGAAGAGAAAGCAACAATTAGGAGAGTGCAAAGGCTAGAAATGCAAAGCATTCTTGCACTATGCAGCACAAAGTACATTACTGATGTTAGATATGTTTTTATCTTGGGTGCAATAATCCTCATCTTCTGCTGTTCCAAGAGAAGTGAGAAGCATTGGTCAGACACAGTCAGAAGTGTGGAACACACTTGAGGGCAACAGCCTCCAGCACTGAAGCCTCATTTCACTGTTTAGATGACAGATCCTTCTCCTTGCACTATGCCTTGTAAAATCTTTATGACATACTTACGTACACAGATTGAGACAAAGCTGGTTTTGTTGAAATTATTACCACATTGCTCTCATGAATCTCTGGAACAATGCTTTACTGTATGTTTCAACACTTAATTGGAACAGAATGTGACTTAAGTCATTAAATCGTGTTTAAAAACAAAGTATGATTTTAAGAATGTTTTTAGGAACAAAATCAGGCAGTGGAAAAATGCAATAGAACATAATTTAGGGATTGTTAAACTTTACATTTCTTTAGCACTGTTCATCTCACTGTATCAGGACACTTCACATTATTTCACATCTACATTCCTTAGCACACTGCAAAAAAGGGTTCCAAAGACTTGGAGAAATCACATCATCTACCAGTGAAAGATGATGTAACATTGTTTTAATAAAGCATTACCTCAAAATGAGGTACTTGGGACAACTGGAAGAGAAGACTTTCCTTTACACTGTAGTAGGGAAACAAGATTACTAGAATCATTAGCAATCCAGGATGTTTAAAATTAACCCAGGGTAAGCTTCTTTGATAAACCTGCAGGCCAAATTGCCACATGGACCATTCTACTAGAATCAGAAAAGGAAAGAAGAGATTTTCCCCTTCTTGCTCCACAAAATAATTAGACCAGGTTAGAGCAATGAGACCAGCTAGGCACGTACAAATATTTTAGCAGAGCCTGACCTAGAAATATGGCACTAAAAAAACAGCTGCAACTGCAGTCCATCTCTTTCTCCCCAAAAATTATAAATCTGAAGGTTACAATTGTCAGTTTTCTTCCACATTTTTAGTTTTAATGAAAGTAAGAATTTCATTTTTCATATAATTTCTCCCTTCTTTTGTGGTACTAAAACGTTATAGTAGAAAATGTTATTAAATAGCAAGGGGTTTTTTTAAAATTACGGGAAGTTTTGCTAACTGAACTGGTATGACATATTGCAACATACAGGCAGACTGCTATTTACTATATTACATAAAGGAAATGACATTTGATCTTTCTTAACCAAGATCTGCATTACAGCTGGACCCTTCTATTTTTCTACATGATTCACACAGGTTTTATTTACCCAAAAAAATAGCTTTCCATGTGCATGTGTACATAAGCACACTTTAAAGAACCACCTACCTGAATAAAGCACTAGCACTCAGTAGAATACAAAGTACCAACTACTAGAGCAAATGCTCCATGCCCAGCCTCACAGCCTGAAGGAGCAGTTAATTCACTATATTCAATATACTGCATTATCCTAAACTCAGTTACTCTTACAGATCCAGGCAGCAAACTTCCTTTTTCCCATAAGCAAAGGAGTGTCAAAAGTTACCTTCCAATGAAAATGGTGTAAACTACACAAACAAGGCAAAACACAGTGTCTTAAGGAAGTAGTACACCACACACAGTGCAGCACATTCAAGTCAAAATCTCTATATAACTTCAAGGGAAAGAAAAAGAGACCAACATTGTCAAGTAACAGCTATCTGGTACAGGCAAGAGAAAAATACAAATATCCCAAACAAAACTTGCATGGGACATACAGCACCATCACAATCCTGTATACAAACTCAGTAGATGAATGCTTAAGTCTAAAATAAACGGTGATTCACAGCAGACAAGTAAGTAAAGGGTTTCAGACCCTTAAGGAGAAAGTAGCCTGTTCACCTCGGGCAGCTGGAATGCAACCTACCAAACGATTTACTGAGGTCTTAATGCAGATGTGCCCTGCTGCTGGGGAAGGTTCAGACAAGCTAGGGTTCACAAGCAGTACACAAACACTGTGAAGTGAGAGCTAAAAGCCTCCTCCTATGCCTGTGTGCTCCGGTGTGGGAGTTTCTGTCCCTACCAATAGCGCCTTAGTAAGGCACAACAAATTTGGGAACTCTTGCTTTTGGCAGAAGAAAATAAATAAATTATTCTTATATGTTTAAGATTCACATTCTTTAATTTTCTCCAGAAGAGGAAAACACTTCTCATCCAAGTCAGCAGGACGACTAGATCCGAACCAAAGATTTAAAATCCCACGCTTTAATAATGGGTCTGCTCATTGGGTCAATGTTTCCATGGCTTTTAGACCACAAACCACTGCCAGATTTCAAAGCTGCTTGCAATGTTAACTATGTAATTAGTTAATAACTATGCAATCTTATTAGACCTCTCAGTAAGGATACTAGAAGAACAACATGACTGCATACACCACTTGCATGGCCTTTTCAGCCTACAGTGTCTTTGAACATTATCATCTACAACATCATCATTATACTGCTATTTTTTAAATTCAACATGTTACAAATGTTACTGTCTGTACTCAGCTCCGCAGGGCATAAAGCACAGGCACAACAACAGCATTTGTTATTAATATCACAAATCAGGGGTAGCTCTTACTTTGAGGATACCACCCCATTAGAGCTTTATCATCTGATAAAATCTTTGAGTCTTGTCTCCTTCCTGTGCTAGACACAAACAGCACAGCAGCACCAGCGTCACAACTGCCTGAACAGGAAGCATCCCGCCTCTGCACAGTAGCACTCGCTTGGAAACGCCACCAGTTAAAAAGCATGAGAGCTGCCAGTGCTTCAGTAAACTTTGGTTCACAGCAGTTCTGGCTGGTCCACTTCAGAGATTTCATAACCAACTACACCAACCGGAAAGGGTGGCGTTACCTTTCTTTTCTCTTGTAAAAGGCACATAGTCTTCCCTGTCTTTGTGCTCGAGAGCCTGCTTCTCTAAGTATGCCAGGAGCCGTTCCCTGTCGAAGGGACCTGAAGCCTTTTTAGCAGTCTGGTCTTTCTGTCGGAAGCCTGCAGGCAGCAATGCGTTCTGCAAAACAAAATGGAGCATATAAAGTACAGCTTAGAAAGTGAGTGAACACCTGCTTAGTTTCATTTCCCTTTTCCTTCTCCCTCTCTCCAGGGTTCAGACTTGACACATCATCCTTTTTAGTCAATCTTTGATCCTTTGCCAACTTCGTTTTTTTGGGGGCAGGAGAAGGACACAAGATAAGCTGTTCTTTAGATACCAAGAATATATTTAAAAATAGAGCACACTGCACTTTGAAGAGGACTGAAGCAATACTTTAAGTACAATAGCTCCCAGCAGTAGACTTCCTAGGTAATTTGCATTTATTTTCTAGAATAAATACTGTTTAAATGAGTAGTAGTAAATAAAACTCAGCTATTTACAGCTTAGACATTCAGCAAGAGACTGCTCCCTCCATCTCTTACATCCATGTGTTTCTGAGTCTTCAAAACAACTGCCTGTACTGTTGCATGACACTTAACACAGGGTATTCCTACTTTTGACATGATTCAAGGTGGGGTGGTTCATTTTGCCATCATCAAAGTATTTCAGCTAAAAAAAAAGCCCCAAACAAACCAACCAAAACCAAAAAACAACAACAATAACAAAAACCCACAACCAAAAACAAAAAATGGAGGATATTAGTATGGAAAGAATGGGATATTTTGAAATTCAGATTGTCATAAAGGATAACCAATCACTTTTGCCAGTTCTCCCCTGTTAAAATGTCTAGAAAGCCAAAGCCAATTAAAGTATCGTGAGTATTCTGCAGTGCAATGAAATAGGTGATTGTAATACTCTTAAATGACACCCAAACATCCAGATTAAACTTAATCTTAGTACTATTAAAGCAAGAACAGACAATCAGGAGGTGAAAACACAAGTCTTGGAATCTGACATTAGCTGCAGTATCAGTAGAGGACATAGCCCTTTATAACAAAGGGCTAAAATGTTCCTTAGTCAATACCCCATGCTGACATCATAATTCAGGAACTGAGCAATTATTTGTCCCCTCTTTGCAAAGTCAGCACAAGGACAGGAATAGATTGAGATTATCAGATACAGGACCAGGAATCTCTAGAAGAGGTTAGCACCCTCCCTCTCCCATCAAACTCTAACAGTGGAAGCAACAAAATAAAATAGATGCAGAAGGGCTGTCTACCAGACAACACTGGAAGCAGGAAAGTTAAACAGGCCTTTCTCAATAAGCTTTTTTTCCAAGAACACAAGTCAAAGCAATTTTTATTATAAATACATCTCAGAAAGCTCCTCCTGACAATTCCTTCTTCCATTTTCCTCTACTGCAGTTGCATTCACATTGCAAACAGGAAGTACACAGTTGAAACATTATATACACAAATATATCTGTAAATAAGATCATGAGCAGACTAGGAAATAACTGTCCAAAAGTACAAGTAAAAAAAGTCTCAACTTATTTCAGACTACTTTCTAAACAAATAAAAAAATAAAACTTCTCTTGGCTAATACCTACCTCAGGGTCAAGATCATCCAAAACAGTTTCCAGTTGTTTCAGTTCTTCTTCTGAAAGTTTGCCAAGAATTTCATCCTCATCGAGATCTTTGTACTTGTCCAAGTCCTTTCGAAATGGGAGTGTCATGACTCGAGCAGCAGCAAGTTGCTCAAACACTTTAAAACCAAGTCTTATTCTTCACCAGATCTATAAAAGAAAAGTTTTTAAAAGACGAAACAATAATTAAGGTAAATATCCTAAGTACAAAGCACCTTCAACCTCCAAATACATCTCTGAAAGGAAAGCTTTTTCATTCACTATTCATATCTACCTGTTACTCTACAACAGACAAAGAGCACTTGGAAGCTGTCTACACCTTGCCACTTCACTGACAAGAATCCCGTCCTGCCATGCCCTTTTCCATCAGTAGCTAAGCTAATATATATTTTCAGATGAATGTCAGACCCAGTTTCCTTAACGAGAAAACCAAGGCCACAATTTCCACAGAGCTGGGCAGGCTGCAGGGCAGGATAGAGTAAATGGCAGCTATACCTAGTATTTATGAGCCCAGCTTAATGCTACTGTTCTTTTACAGATATTGCAGTCAAAAGGAGAGCTAAGATGCTTTACATTTATTGTTGCTGATGATGTTTAACAGCAGTAAAGGAGAACTTCCCTACAAACAAGCTAATTGTTTATTACTGACTCATATCCCTGTCTATTACCTACAGAGGGAACAAAGGAAGTTTGCCTCCAAGTTAAT
>JANHGB010055933.1:0-18177 GCA_026283785.1 Coracopsis vasa
ACCCCCACCCCCAGTCCTGTAACACCTGTTTATCGGCATTCAAAACCTCACTTAGGCACAGATTTAATTCAATTATTCAAGTACCTTATCCTAAGTAGATATATGCTGAGACATAGAGTATGTCCCATCACCTACACACACACACCAGAGCACAAGTGAAATTCCATGAGTTGAAACAGTGACCTCCAGTGGGCATCGTCCTTCTTCCCAGTTTAAGAGAACAACCCCCTTTAAATGCAAACACTCAAGCTATGGGAGAGATGTTTCCATGGGATGGAGCTGCATTTCATCTCCTCCCTGAATGCCTTTTTGTGTCAAAGCCACCAAATCCCTTATGACTAAAAGCCTCTCTCTGCAGAACTTCAAGCAGTTACCCAAAAATTCTAAAGTCCAGGGGAAGAGTAGCATGGAAACTAAGATTATCAACTGCACAACCCACCACAAGGGATGTTTCTTGAACCTTGAATTTAAAAAAATACAATGAGAAAAGCATTGTGAAAACTTCCACCAAAATAAAACAGTTTCAACCTGTATACACAGATCTCACAAAGGGAAAGGGAAAACACCAACAAAGTACATACACAAGGCAAATACCCACATAGATGACACCAATATGAGAAAGAATTTGAATCAAAATCTGAAGAGAATCAAACAGCATCAAACATTTGCTCTTCCACAATGAGACTCAATGCAGTGTTTCATTAAAGAGCAAAACAAAAACAGGGATACCATCAACAAACCTAACCTGTCCCCTCAGCTCATTCAGCCCAGAAGTCACTGCTGGTCGGATGAGGATGTAAATGCTTGTTTACAGAGAGAGGAGAAACACAACAACTGGCTCCAGACTGGAGTAACACAGACAACATAATCCAAGGAAAGCACTAAGCTTGTCAGCATTCTGGATTCATTCTTTGCCCATAGAGAAATCATAAATATGGATTTCAACCAAAGAAAAACTACTTGATGCTTCTCCCAGAGTGCAGGAACACCAGCAATTGCCAAACACTTAACGTGCAGGACACAATCAAACCTCTAACAGCTTCATCCAGTATTTTAGATACCAGTATCCTTTAAATATAGAATATTCTTCTTTCTAATAGGCAGTTTCACCAGAAAGGAACAAGCACCTCTGGTTTTTAAGCTGCTTTGCAAAATAAAATCCTATATTAAAACAACGTGATTTTTCTGGACAGACCAACCAAAGTCTAAGTTATTTAAGTTTTCCAAAAAAATCCAAGTATATCTCAAACCCACATGATTTTAAAAATCCTGGGTGAAAAGCTACTACTGAGAACACCACAAAAATAAGAGAAATGTTAATACAGTAGCAAGATACATTCATTTATGAGAGAAATTCTAAATATATAACTATTAAAAAATTAATATCTATAACAATATTAAATCAAATTTTCAGGCCATTTTCAACTTTTCTGAACATGGCAACCAAGATTATCATGAAACAGAGACACCAATCTTGGGACACACGAGTTTTACTGGTTTTAGGCAAATGAGTAGTTTGAATTATAGAGATATTAATGACTGACTGATCTTACTGAGCCCAACAAGTAACAGTCTGAAAACCATCACTGCATGTTAACACTGCCTTTCAAGTGCTGAACTGGCAAACAGCTGGCTTCCTATGACAATTATTTACTATATGAAAAACTGCTAAATAAAGAACACGACCAAGAAAGAAACTGGGTGTGATGCAGCTACGAGTACTCTGGTCATCAAATACCTGCCTCTTATCTAACAATAAAAAGTGAGCTTGGAACAAAAGCCAAAGGAAAAGTAGCAGGAAAATGCAATACTGTTTTTTTTCTAACTACAGATATAATAGATTTTGAAAATACGGCCAAGAATAATGACTTTAATATATTGAGGCTCACAAGAAGTCATTCTAATAGATCTGTTAGTTTATAGATACAAACTGTCCATTTATAAATGGGTTCTACTGGTCACACAAAGAAAATATAAGGATGCTACTGCATCAACATATAATCAGCCTTTTAGCATTCAGAGTGCTCTATTACTAAGAACAGCCAAAACTCTGTTCTTAGGTCTACTTCAGTCAAGAAAAAGAAGACTAAACAACCAAAAATCACAGAAAAGAAATGAACTGATCCCATCAGCTGCAGATACAATCGGGATGAGCATTCTCAATTACAAAATAAGTTCTCATACAAAAATAACACACCCTCATGTTCCTCATTCTGAATTCACACAGCACTATGAAATCCAGTTTCTTCATTGATAAACCTGTTGTCAACCATAAACTACGCAAGTCTCTTCTGCTTGACCATTTTAATAATCAATAAGGGGTGTGAAGAATAATATGCATATTTTCAAACCAATACAAGCCAAATCTCAAGCACAGCTGAACTTTGCAGCCACACTAAATCCAAGTCAGGAAAAACTAAGGAACCCAAATAAAGAGACCAAATACATCAAACCATATATTATTAAAACTGTTTAACAAGAACACAATTTAACATCTCTGAAATAAAAAAGAATAGTAAAAATAGCTACTGATTATTACAGAATCTTGGAAATTAGAGGCTATTTTATAGTCTATGATTCCAAAGTTACTTACAAAGTTAAAGATGTTACTCATTTGTTAAGCTAAAAATGCATTATACAACACAATCTTATTGGTGAAGTCACTTTCAGATATAGAATTCTTCTTAGCAGTACTATTAGAAAAATATGAGCACAAATGTGTGTAGGAAATTTGGAATAATTTAACCATTCTGGAGAAAATAATTCACAGAGAGGATTCTGATAACTGACTCCCATCCTTCCCACAGAGAAAATCATTAGAGCATATGATCATCTACGAACCGTCCATCAACCAACAAGTCTACAACAGTTATCTCCTCAGTCACCAGAATACAGAAGTAATGCATCATCAAAATAGGCACAGAGCAAAGCTTTTACCCACCAGGTAACAGATCTGAACGATTCCTCTGGGATTCCAGGACAGACTGCTGAAATACTTAGCGTCTATTTTCCTCTATTAAACCCCCTTGCTACCATTCAGGTTTATAAGGAGGTCACAGTTTCTCCACATAGAATGTAACTTCAGGCAGCAGTTAAAACCAACCTTCTGCCAAAGAGCACGTGCCACTTTCAAGAATTATCTCCAATCCAGAGGTTCCTTAACTGTGGTACTTGAACTGTATCAAAGTTGGCCACAGCAAAATAAACCCTCTGCAGCTCTGTAATTTATCAACAAGGAAGACACAAACTAGTTTGCATAAGCAGTTACTCTCGAGCTGCAGCAGAAAGTATGGAGGACCGGGGGGAGTATAACATGTAAGAACCGATGGCCTTGGAATAACAGTTTGGAAGCCAAAGATCCAGGAGAGGACAGGCTCAGCAGCATTTCACTTGCCTATGGACATGCCCTGACATAGTATAAGCCACTCCATTGTAAGCCACCAGCAGTAAGAGAAACTGCTTCAAAAGAATAAAGGCACAGAGATAAACATGACATCTTAAGAAAGAGTCAGTGCATCTGTGCACAGCTTACTGACTCCCTTTACATTACATATCTAAAGGAGCTGCTTGCTATGTGGACAAAGAAGATGCAGTTGATACAATTCAGCAGGCTTTACAAAATAAGTTCTCAAACAGCCCCTGTCAAAAGCTCTTGCAGAAACTGAGCGTGGCTGTGATAAAGTGGGAAGGCATTTGCAAAGATAAATGACTAGCAAAAAGATATGAAATAAAAGTAGCAGCTGGTTTTCTCAGTGAAGACAGATTGACCAGCAAGCTCTAATGGGATCTCTGTTGGAGCTGTTTCTGTTTGAAATATTTCTAAATGCTCCAGAAAAGCTGATCATTTAGAAAAGTGACAAAGTTTGTGAAGCCACTCAAGCTATTTGGGGTAATAAAGAGTTGCCAATGGCCCCAAGTACCACAAATAGAACTGGCAGATGAACATCACTGAGCTCATCTACATGTTGTTTCATAAGGCACCAACAATCCTCACCTTACATAGGAAACAACGGTCTCTCCCTTTGCTCTTACCGCACTGAGTGAAACCCTGAAATGTCATCCAGAGTTCTTGAAATAAGCTCAATGCTCAGCCACTGTCCAGCATCACCTGCCCTCACCACTAAGACATCCCAGCAGAATGCCATCTTGGAGGATAAAAAGAGAAGACACTATTACCTCTACTACTGTATAAAATCCACAATGAACCCCCACGTGCCAGTTTTCCTCTTCCCCCTTTGTCAAAAAGGTTGCAACAGATTAAGAAAAGATAGAAAGTGAGGCGAAAGAAGGACTGCATAAAGGCTTTTGTATGATTGTTAACCAAGATAGGACTCTACCCCAAGTAAGACTGACAGCTGAAAGGGGTGGAGAGAGTGTAACTTGTAAGTTGCATGGACAGGGTGAACAAAGAACAATTGCTGATCATCTCTTTCAGTACAAAAAAGCCGAGCAGGACTTTATGAAATAAAGTACTTTTCCACATAGTGCATAAACTGTGCAACTCCTCATGAGATGCTGGGGGTGATAAAAAGATAATAAAAACATAAATCACTTGTTCAAAAGCAAGTAGGGCAAATTAATGGATGTGTAATACCTGAGGCTCTACAAGTCCCTGACCCAGAAAGTACTTCAGTCTTGGGAAAGCATCACATATGCTCACCTCGCTGCACTACCTATTGTAAACGCTTGTTGCTGGTCACTGTCAAGGGCAGGACACTAAATGAGGTGGGCATGTGGCTGAAGTGTTATGACAGCTCTCATACTGTTATTATTGGGATCACAGCCTGAACTTTTGCCACCTCTTGCTGTCTATTGATTTGTGACCTCATCTGAACAGTATTATGGTAAAAAGAGAGAATACAATTCACTCTAAAGAGAAATGCTAAATTATATTTCATGTGTGTCATTATTCCTTTCTGCTGCCTGCCTAAACAAAAGAGCTGTTTCCACTTTTGCTTGGTACAGTTTAAAATACGGCTTCCTTTCGTAATTCCTTCTAATTCAATTCCCTATGTCCCAGCTTCCCCACCCAGTCTCACCTGGGTTGCAATGCTTCCACACATCATTTTTCTTCCCAAATGGATTATGTCAATTATGTGATAAACATAGTAATAAAAATGTGTCCCATTTTTTGTATGAACAGTGGGAAAACCCAAAAACAAGAACAGGTAAATACCAGAGTACTGTCCAGTACAATACACACAAATACAGACCATGCAGCAGCCAGCTGCTAATTCCCCTAAAACAGCAGTTTTTCTTAGCATGTACATAGAAATGTTCTGCAGCACAATGAACTGCCTCAGGCACATGCCTTCTCACACACTTTGCTTTTCTCAACCTATTTCTATACATTGTAGTTAAGCCTACAAAAATATTTTGACATAGCTTAATGTTCTATTTACAAGATGAAATAACAATTCAGCCCATAATAATGAATTTGTTTATTTTCATAAACAAACAGAGCGCTTTTCCTGCCCTTTCCCTCCCCACCATCCAGTATGTGCCAATAGAAATTGGAAGTATTAATTTAGATGAAGGCTGAAAACCAAAATCAGTTCAGGAGGTTTCCATGTTTCCATTGTCCCCTCTTCCTTCACCAAATCTAAATTAGGTTTCTCTAATCATAAAGTTGGACTATTATTTATTTCTCATGCTTTCTCTTCCCCAGTAGAAATCCTTGCTGCTAGAAAAGATCCAATATGCTAAACCACATTTGTTTATTCTAAGATGTTGGGGAGGCCATGATTTAATGAACTCTATGGATTATCTTTGTGGAAAAACCCATCACATTTCATATTATCAGCTGCGAACATGCCTTTTTTTGTTTGTTTCACTAGGTCTTTTTTAGTTGCATAATGTGACAACAAAAAGTTCTTAAACTCTTTCCACTGTAACAATCATCACTTTGCAAACTTTCAACAAATCTCTTTTTACTCATTACTGGCTTCAAAGGACACATGTCCTTGGCCTTTGTGGCAGTTTTTTCCAGTTCACAACTGTCCTGGGTTCAGCTACACAGCACTGCAGCAGCTACTAAGAAGGAGAAAAATAACTGCTACAGCTGAACCCAGGACATCAACTCATTATTATTATCTGCCTTATTAAAATTCTGGTAACTTGCAATATTTTTAGCTGGCACTCACAGAACAAGCATTTCAGATTAAAGCCTGCCATTTAATTTCTGTAAATGCTTTGTACTACACTCAGCCTGCAGTTATTCAGGTTCTGCAATGATCAAGTCCTAAGTATATCTTTGACCAAATTAATTTCAGAAGGAATGGCAAGGGTATTGCATGGGAGAAGCACAGCTGCAGTTGTGTTGCTCTATACCCAGATTACTTAATTCCATACCCTACCAATTCATGACCACAGTCAGCAGATACTGAATTGTGTTCTATGCTACAAATGTCAAAGTTTTCTGATGGTGTAATTTATGCTTTGTAGCACATAACCATATTTTAAACTCACAACTTTTATCACACCAGCTAAGAATTTGGTGTTCATTTTTACTTTGGGTAAACACATATAACAAAGTCTTAAATGGCACAGTCCTTATAAAAAAATTCATATTTAACTACTAGTTGTTCTCACTATTACTAGTTAAAATGGAATAAGTCAATCCCTGAGCCTAAGATTAATATTGATTAAACCTTAAGAAAATAAAGTAATTACTTCAGACTGATAAATTAATGTTATGATGAGGATGTTTCTTCCCTTAAAATGTGAGGTTTGTATTAATCCATCTATTAAAAGTATCTAGTAGCAAGCAGTATAAGATAGTCTTAACAGCTGAATAAGATTAACTTTATTTTCTTCCCTGTAATACCCAGATGATAATTAAGGCTACATGCAACATAATGTAAGAGTCACTGAAGTAGGTGAGGTGGCTTTAAGTCCTATACCTTTTCCTTAACAGAGACTAAAACAGGAGGTGGAGGAAGCGTGTTAGATTAGGGCAAGGATGTACCTTTCCCCAGCTTGAGTCATCTGTGGATTGAGACTTCCTAAAGTACAAGGTTTTATTAGTATTAATTTTATATATGTATTTAATAGCACTTTCTATACTGCTGCTTCTACAGAGCCAGCCACGTATTCTTGAACCATATCAACATCACCCCAGAACTCCAAGCTTCACTTCTGCATCATACAGAAAGCAGTTTTCAGTTGTTTGGATCTGGCCTCACCAATGCCTCTGGGAATTGTATTAAAACCAAGTGAACAATCAATTTCTGTTCTTCCCCTACACAGGATTTATGGGTTTAGAAGCTTCCAAACTACCTTTTCTTAATAATTTCTTTTCCAAGAAGGGTGACAGATGCTCATTATTTGTGTTTAGATCTGGCAGACAAGGCAAAGCCTCTAAGCCACAGCAATGTAACTGCACAAGGAAAAAACCCAACATTGACAGAAGTTACCACGCAGAGCAAAAGACAGCCAGAGTCAAGATTTAGCTTTACCTTTCTTTAAGGCAACTGTGTTGCACGATCATGCCTACAGGCAGCAAAGAATTAATACTTTCCAAACCACCACATACCTTCCAGTCTCAGCCCCTCAGAACTATCAACCTTTCCCTAACAGAAAGCGGTAGTTCTTGCAAACAGAAAATTGTGGGTTTAATAATTTAAAAGACAAAAATACAGTTTATGAAAGAAAAAATTCTCCACATTCTAATAACGAATTAAAGGCCAATATAATTAATTTTTTGTGGAAGTGCCTGATTAAAGCTGGCAGCCTCATAAATTGCACAGTTAGACTCTGATGATATTTGACAAGGAAGCAGAACCACAAGGAAATTAAAATTAAAACATTTTCATTTTATTCTACAAATACCTAGAAGAATGTTTTCACCTTCCCAGCATAGCTTCCAAGTACTTAAATGATGAATTGTGGCTGAGAGTTTCAATTATTTGCCCCAAATGATTTTGATACACACAGATTTCTTTGCAAGTTCAGGTCACATTCAGCGAGTATGCTGACAAAGGAAAGAGGGAACAAACCCCAGACTTCTAAAACACTCTGCTATTTAAGCAAGATGGACAATATGAAGAATGTAGGTATGAAGGACAGTACATACTCAATAAACTACCCAAATAAAACACAAGGTTTTTTGCAGCAAGGAGCATTTCTTGCAGAGTATATGGGTACACATGAGACAGAACAGTGCTCTAATCCGATTGGAATTGCCAGCACTAATGTAACACACACACACATGCAAAAAAAGATTATCAAAAGCTGATTAAAAGCCATCCAAACATTACAATCGAAGAGTAGGGATTAAACAAAAGACACGATTTAGAAGCGGGCTAAAGAATTTTTTGACCTTATTAATGGTCTGAATGAACTTTTATGCAAAACCTTGAGGAAGAAAAATATACTTTAGCAATCTGTTACACTTTAGGTTCTGTGTATTATCAAAATTACACTACAATTAAGTGAAGGTATTTCAGGTTGGTTAGGGAGCAGTGGCAGTTGCTAGGCAGCATCTGCTCCTGTCAGAGATGCTTCTTTGTGCAGTACAGAACCTCAGCCAGGAATACTGCCACCAATGGATTATTACAAGGCAGCTTACTGCCATCACATGGCATCTGCAAAGTGCTCAAAGTGCTGCCTAGCAACACCGCCTCTTTCTACTGAGTCATGCCATCACTATGAAAATATTCATGTAAAAAAGAAACAGATGCCTGAGAAGAAGGTGATCATTCACTAGCAAAGTGAATTATTGCTAGCATCCTTCCCCTACCCTCCGAGGTAAAAATAGAGATTAGGCTAGAAAATCATGAGCTGTTTAAAATAGTTTTGCACATCCTGGTGGCATGAGGTAGAATTGAAAGAACAGACCAAAAGCCCATAGCCGTGTCCACTACCTTTACCTATAGTAATGGACTGATTTTGAGCTTCTAGCTTTGCAGGCATCCATCCTAGTTACTCATCCCCCTCCTATAAATCTGTATCAGTTCATTCAACTTCCACTCTGGCAGCACCAAAGTCCCTCACCCATACATCATTCCCTCTCTGTGGGAAGTAAATGCAGCAGTTTCTTTTTCTCCCTTTTAAGCAGAGACAAAGGCTGTTTCAGTTTCTAAAACCCTTCTCCCTCTTTCCAGTACCTAACTTGCAAAGAGGAGAAAAACACTGACTATACCACCCTTTGCATAGATGAGTGTGGAGTCATTCTCCACTGTTGCGTTCCACAGAATGCAAATGTGAGCCAGAAATGGCTGCACTTTACTGCGGAACACTAGGAAACGAAGTAAGAAACCAGTCAATTTTGAATATCCTGGAGGTTGAAGATTGCAGCACCTCTCTAGCAACCTGCTCCAGTGCTGTACCATATGCATTGTGGAAATCAATGTCCCTTACTTTAATTCACCAACACTGCTCCTCTTTTCACTGTGCAGAAGTGTTTGGCTCTGTCTTCTCCATAACTCCATAAAAGGTGGCTAACTACAAACTAGACCCTTTCTTATCCTCCTCTTCTACAGGTCTTACCACCCTAGATCTCACAGACATTCCTCTCTCATCATTTGCTCCAGTCTCCTAACCATTTCTTAATCTCACCCCTCATACTGTGAGATACAGTGCTCTAGATGAGGTCTCAGGAGTGATTCCCCAAAGAAGGAAATGGTCACTTCCATCAACATCCTGGTCATACAGGAATGCAGCCTAGTATGCAGCTAGCTACAAGAGAGCACCACTGATTCATGTTCATATATGCAAAAATACAGGTATTATCCCATAGCATTTTATATACCATCCCATTTTATATTGCCTACATCATCAGACTTTCAATCCTCCTGTCTAACTGTTAAGTAAGTTCATAATATGCTAAAGTTACCTTGACATTTATGGTCGGTAAATGAGGAGGACGAGAAAGGGAAGAATAGGGCAGATTTATAAAAGGATATTTATCAGAATACCAGCTCCTGCATCTTAGTTGAAAACTCTGTGGTTTAGCCTATACTTGCTTGTCTATCACACAAGAACTTTTGTGGACATCTCAAGACATCTTAGAAGACTCCTAAAAAACCTTTCAACCCCCACACAAGAACATTGGCCCTTTTGGTAAACTATTTGCTACTAAGATACAAAAAAAATGAAGTATTTGCTTGACATAACTGAAGATGCTGCTTTTTTTTCCATGAGACCTAAAGAATTTTTACATCTTCTAATCTTGTCGTAAGTAAACCTACATTATTTACTGTTGTCAACATCACCTGAAACACTGGGAAAATCTTTTTTCTCTTGTTGCATCCTCCATCCAGGTTGAAATAATTTTTTCCCTTCATTATTAAAAGAAGATGACTGTCTTGTGTCAGCAACCCGAAGTGTAGTCACTCCAGAACTGAAAAAAAACCCCAATACAACCCAAAACCAGAAGCTGTAGTTTAGGGCCCTGCTGTGATGCATAAATTTAGAGAGAGAAGCCTATTTTCTACTCCACTTCCACAGAGTCAAAAGAGCAGCTGTTTCTGCAAGACCAATGCTTCAGAAGCAGTCTTCCTTGGTGTGAAACCCTTGGATCAGAGAGATAACCATATAATTATCAGAAAGGGGAAAAAAAAGACTCCCAAACCACATACCAAAACATCAACCCAAAACAGAGAGCAACTTTGATCATAATTCTAATCAGATCAACATACTCAGATAGGCTGAAACAGAACAGCAAGTGGGCAGAACGGATAGCTGCAGATTACTGCACGCATGACAAGGCGATGAGGAGTACTAGTGACAGCAGAGCACAAGCTGTTCCAAGCGGATGCTGAGCTGCGTGGTCAGCAGACAGCAGGTCCAAGCACATCAGCTCACAGAGCTGGTCTCTCTGTGCCCAGGGCCAGCTCTTCCCATACTAATGAGTCATTGCCAGAGGAAGAGACAGTAAATGCAGCCTTCAAACAGAAACATGGATACGTAGATGATTCACCTACTCACTCTCTTCATGCCAGGTGCACAGGTAGATACAGCTCCATTTTGTACAGTATATATGTTATATACATAAACTTACATAAATGAGAACATGTGCATTGATGAAGTGGGCAACTTGACACAAACATTTCCATAGGCATTTTCTCCACAAAGGAGGAGATGGGTGAAATACAAACATCTCCTCCTATCCTCACAGATCCAGACGCAGCTCTTGGAAACATAAATACTGCTTCTCACAGAGATTATTAACACTGTGATAGTCTCCTATGAAAGGTTTTCTACTTCCTTACAACTCGTTTTGGTAGACCACACACTCCAGCAGGACAAAGGACTGTAGACAACCCAATACCCAAACATGCCTGTAAAAAGTTAAACATGGCTTTCAGTGGGCTTCTGTTTAACAGTTCTTCTGGTTCCTCTGACATGTATGCAAGGCTTCATTTATTAAGAGGAAGACTGAAAGGGCAGGTACGCTACATTAACAGCTGGCATAAACATCTCATTCATAACACAACTAGAGGGAACAGCAAGGCCCCTGCTGCTCAAATACACAGAAACAAGAGCATTCTGGAACAGTAAGTCACCTGCCAAAGCTCACTGACAGCATGCTGGGTGCTATCTTCAAAACAAAGAAATAAAACAATTCACCACTCCATCAACTACCTACTGTCAACACTTAAAGTGTTTAAGTGCATAAACTTCCTTATAATATCTAGACAAACCTTTTATTGTTGTTTCAGAGAGTAAGTGGTATCAGCTTACCTCTGAAAGCAGAATGATGACCTGCTTTTAATTACCAAGAGTTAGCTGGCACCACTTCATAAGCTTTACTTAAGGCCTAATATTCAGAAACACTCAAGAAATGAAAATGTACTCAAATGCTGAAGTGGGGCAAAAGAGAAGTCTTATCTTTGTAATAAGTAATTACAACTACACTGGAGTGCACTTGGTCTTCTCAAACCCACAGTTACCAGTCTTCCTAATACCCTCAGTCAGTTTTGACTAAAAAGACTTCTTTAAACAAACACTAAAATATGTCTAAGAGGAAGGAATTACAGCTAAAAAACCTTTAGGAGATGCTTTCAGGATCTCAGAAGAGATCATAACGTTCATTTTGACACGCAAAAATCTGAATGCAAGATTGATTTTAACATCAGTCACTTGAGTGAGATATTTCATCTCTTCGCCTTGAGGTTCAGTGATCATATAGATTTTGAAACAACAAAGAAAATAAAAAAGTACTGGTATTAAGGCTGATTCATAACTTAAAAATAATCAGTGAAAAGACTGCTGTCAGTTGCAACCGGTTTTGAACCAAGATCCTACTGTATGCTTCCCTTAGCCTCTTCATCAGTGAGTATCACAGCTGAGAGAAGAACACAATAAACTTAATTCACTACACAAATTAACAAAATTGCTCTGAAGCAGGAGAAAGTTGCATCAGGCTTTTTAACAGCTGAATAATCTTCCAAAGACTTTTCATTCTTTGGTCAGTGTTTTCACATCCACATCTGAAAAGAGCTCCCATTTCTCAAAAGAACAAAGCTACAAAATGTGTATGGCCACTGATAACTCTACTTGCTGGAGGTCATCAGGCATTTACAGCTCCTCTACATATGAGCTATGTTCCAAATAATCAGAATATTAATCAGAAAAGCTTGTGTACCTACATGCTGTTGTGCAGATGAAGACAAAGAACATTCCCAAGTATCCCCTTTCAGTGGTCTTTTAAAGGCCATCAAATATGTGGTAGAGAATTTTCTAGATCACAAGTTCCAGCCATAGTTCTTACATGTTTCCCTGATGTTTATACTGGAGTCTGACTTTTTAAGTACAGAACTGCTGAAAAGAAGGGCTTTGAAGGGCTTTGAAAGACAGCAAGACTCAAGTCCAGCTGAGCTATGGTATTGACTGTAAACTAAGAAACCTACCTTCAGAAGGATTAGTAAAAATAGCATCTTTCTTCTCTTCCTCCTACATACAAGCGCAAACCACAACCTGCACCATCATCACCCCACACTCACACACCAAACTTCTGTCTTAAATTATTCAAGGGAAACAACTTCACATTTTTCACACTAATTTCACACTGAAGAATCTCCCTTCCTGTACTACAGACTTGACAATGAATTTAAACCCAACGCATACAAATAAGTAACAAAAAAGAATCACCTAAATTTTCCAAGAACAGCGAACATTCAAGGCATGCTGTCACACACCATGTTTTTAATTGTAATTGATACCTGCTGCATTAAAAAGGAAAGAAAAATAACTGGTTTCCTACCAATGAATATTCATATTCCCTCCATTTCTCTCACGGTCCCATGACAAACCAAACACAGAACCATTGGACTTTTAATCTTTCACTATTCCCAGTCCTGTTCTTGAGCACTCCTGTCTACAGAGCCCCCCCCACATTAACAGTTCCCCTTCACATTCTCCAGCAAACAATCAAAAAAGTTGTGTCAGGAAGAGTCCTCACAGAACTTTATTATCCATTCTTTTCACCAAGTCAGGAGCTGCTTATCTGCACTAATATCCACGCTTACTGTAGCAAGTTCTTTCTTTCCTACCCAGCCATCGGTTTTCATTAAGTCTGTAGGAAATGTATGCCCAAGACAGCCAATTCTCTACATAAATGTCTCTAATCGCTGGATGAGAGGCATTGTTAGGAAGTCCAAATGGTCAGACAGAAAGCCTGAACACTTGGACTTCCACCCTTAGGAAACTGGTATGAATATAAAATTAGTTCTGCACTGTGGATAAGGTTAGAGAGGAACCACTTTTGCCCTCCTATTGGCAAGCAGCTGAAGTCTTGAAGGTCTTAACTGAATATGTAATATGGCTTAACTACAAATAAATGGATAAAATCACTCTCATAACCATCAAAGCATCAAACATTAAACCCCATATTGTGATACTATCACTTCTTACTCTAAGATCATGTCCATATTCCCATGCAAACCACATGATAAACTGCTAAATACACACGTCATTCCTTGTCTTTGCAAGCAAGTTGAAAAGCTGTTTCTCAACCTCATTCCCCCTGTATTTAGAAAGTTAGCACTAATTTCCACTGTACACATATTTGTGGACAACTGGTATTTAGATTATCTCAAACCAGTAACACCTTACAAATTAATTCTCATTCACTTCTGCAGACCCAGTATTCGTTAGGAGTAACCACAGTGTCTTTTGGCTAGTCTTTTCTAGAATAAATGAGCCAAAATACATTAATCTCTTCCCACAAAACAGTATATTTAATCTCCAAGTTATATCACAACAACAGAAATACAGACTTATGATAGACTGAAACTAAAATTACCCACTACGTTACTAAACCTCACTAAACTTTTCTGTCTATGCTGAAAGTCTCCAGTGGGGTGCATCTTGGGAGTTGCTCTTTTCCAGAGACATTTCAAGGTGTGATTCATTTGTCATTCAGCCAAATAACACATATACATTTCCTTTATGACCCCTGCTTGACAAACTCTTTTGTTCATTCTGAAGTCCTAAGGGTAAAAAAAAGCCCTTAGGGGCAAAGCCCCCAGATCATCTGGTTTTCCTGATTAATGAGCAAGCCCCCAGGTATTGCCACCACCTCCCAAAACAGCACTGCACAGAAGGTTTACAAGTACATCCGTCCACGTAGCTTTGGTTCCAGGACAGCTCACCGAAGAATATCCTTAGTCACCTCCCTCCTGCTGCCAGACAAGTACAGTTTCTGGCAACAGGGGACAAAAGAGAAGGTGAAAGACAACATAAGTCCCATAACACAGAACCCAGCTGCAATGATTGATGTCACTTCCCAGATTACTGAAGATGGACTTCTTCCTAATATGGGGAGGGACTTTTTGATCTCTCTCTGAAGCTTTTCATTTTAAACCTATAACAAACTGCTTCAGTAGTACAGAGAAACTGCAATATCAACCAGTGCAAAGCACTTCCTTGTTTAGCAGCTGCCTTCCATGTGAACAGGTAGGAACAGGGTAGAAGCTCTGCAGTCCTGTTTTTCCAAACAAAAATATGAGCTGGGAAGTGTGCACGCCAAAATTTAGTGATAGAGGAAGAAAAATAAATCAAAACTCAAGATAGTGATCAAAAAGGAGAAGCTGCAGCAGAGAACTGTAAGTAGGACATTGCAATGTTACATCTTTTCTTAGTAGGAGCAAGGCGCAGTTGCTATAATATTAGTTATATGCATTCATGCTTATGTATTTGCTCTTTATTGCTACCAATAAAGTGGTGAAAACAAGGATAAAAATTCATTTAAAGCGATACGATTACCAGATTTTAACACCAATTCTTTGAGTAAACTAGGAGTAAGTGCTGTTTATGCAGGCAGGTTTTGCTTCTTCTCCGCATATATATTTAATATGGTCTGCCATACACAGTACAGGATTAACTACATTTAAAAACAAACAAACAAAAACCCCACACTTGCTTGTGAATCACCTAAACGTGCTCCCTGCACAAAACTAAAGCAGCATAAACTGACAGTCTAATGAAATACATAATCAGCTCTCACACATCTGCCAAATTTTAATTAGCAGTTATTTACTAAAGAGTTCTCTCTGCTTTTTCTTTTAATTCATTATTATTTAATACTTGCTTTAGAAGACTAATGTAACTAATCAGATCACTTTAGTAAATACTTTCTTAGAGACAGAGACTGCTTTAAAAACACTAAAACACTAGAGGGCTAGAGAGCTAGCTATCTTCAATAACCAGTTTAGAAATCTCACTCATTGTTTTTGTAACTGGTCATCTTCAGCATCTGTGGAAAAACTGTTTGCCTTTCAACAGAGTCTGAAGTTCTAAAAGTGTCGTTAGGATCAGAGCCACTGAACATAAGTATTTCTAAATAGAACAGAAGGGAATTATTCACAACAGCTACCAGGTAGTTGCTATAGTAGCTGAGAATTACGAGCAAAGAACTTCAACGTTGTTAGAGGAGCGTTCAGTTTAATTATTTATTTATAAATATTCTGAGTAATCCTTTAATATCTTTGTTGCAGAAGTACATAATGACTTGCATGAGAATTCGGCAATACAATAGCAGTCTACAACTGTACGCATTGAAAGCTTCTTTCAATCACAGCTAGACAAGCAAAGACAACTTCAGAATGCACCACTGGAAGTGCACATCAGTAAATTTAACCTGGGCTCTTGCAGTCAAGAGCATGTGCAAAGTCAAGAGCCTGTAAAGGGGTATCTGTGAAGAGGCTCCAGAAAGCAGGTTAAGAAATGTCTTTGGCTTAAACTCTTTGAAAGCCACTGCAGAATACAAAGCCCTTCTGTATCCACGTGTTGAGAGAGGGAATGTGGTATCTTTCTGAAGGAACAATTTCCATAAATCAACATCTCTGAGCCAACCACCTAGATAAGAAGATGATGCAGACTAATTTACTTTCAAAGAGAAAATCATACTTTGTATGATATTTTCACTTTCCTTGATACACGTGAACAGGTACGTACAGGGCCTGGATGCCCAGACGTACCGTTGTATTTCACCTGAAAGCTCTTTGTGGTATTCCAGTTGCAGAAATAACTCCTTTTTTCCCTCCCAACTTACATGTACAGGGACATAAAGTCTATTACCTTAATCCAAAGGCAGCCCAAAAATTTTTCATTGTTTAACAACAGCACAGAGACAACACACAGGGCTTTTTTGTGATAGACAGTGGTCGAAATTAAACAACTAAAGCCCAAGGCATAGCCTTCATACCAGCAACTCAGGAACTCATGCCAAGAAAATTATTTTTGCAAATATTATTTTATTTGTGAAATCAGGATAACTTACATCAGGAAAAAAAGCCAAAACAACCAACCCAATTCCCCCACCCCATCTATAGACAAGCTCCTCCAAAATGCACAAACCCAACCACTCCAGGAAGCAATGACAGATCTACTTTTGAAATACTGGTTCTCAACTGAGACTCCTCTTCCCACTTGTAAACTCCAGGCCTAAGCAGCATTTTTCACCTATTCTCACTCTCTGGACGCTTATCAACCAAAGAAAAGTAATTAAAGCTGCTCAAAGAATAAAGCAAACTTGCCCAGAGATCACCAAAACTCTTCAGACTTAGCCATTATCTCAGACCTGCTGTTATGTGCTTGTCTGAAAAGGAAAATCCAACTTCACAGGAATATTCTCAAGGCTACAGACTATTCATTAACACTTGTTTTCATTCACTGCCTTCCGCTGCCTCTTCTAGACTTGTTTACAGCCTGAATGAAGATTTCCTACCCTTTCCTCCCATGCGTCTGTGTGAACAATTAGTTCACCTACTTTTCCATTCAGGTAGCATACGTGTTTTCTTGTTTGAGAACACAGGCCAAACACAAACAAACAAAACTGAGTCTCAAACCCTGCAACACAGCAAAGAGAAATGACTATGTAACTGCAACAGAGGAAGACCAACAAGACTTGAAAAATTAATGTTCTGTTTTTCCCAAGTATCTATTACAATGACACCAGCAAGTTTAGTACTAGGACAACGAAGATGGCCTTTCACCAATAGGTAAGATATAAGCAAGTCTGGATGCTTTGTATTCTCTGAACATCCATCTGGCTGAGACATAACAAAGCTTGTTAACTTTATATACTTCCAGTGACATAGCAAAAGTACTGTAAGTAATGACTTGTATTATTTTAACTCACTTGTGTATACTGCCCTTAGAGGTTCCCACCTAACACAGTACGGTTTTTATTAAAAAAAGAGTAAATATTGTACTTCTACTCATTATAAATAGGCTGAATGTACTAAACTAAATAGTTCTTGCAAAGGATAAAAAAATAACAAAAAAGTACTGATCCATTTTGTTGCTTTTTAACTACCTGCTCAAAACGTGCTGTAAATATTCACCGGCATTAACTGCCCACAAGTCAACTGTCCAAATCCCACTTTGACAGTCCACATTCACAGACCTTCGCAGCAACTTTTTGATATTTACTTTAAATATTTGCAGAAATTGATCATTGCTACACACTGTGTAACTTCAAAATCAATACGAACAATTGAGAAGTATAAATTTAATGAAGCATTTAGGTAACTAACAAGGGCAGATGCTACCTACTTGCATGATCATCCATGTCAACAAGGTTGGCTTTTCCTAAATCAGATCAAAATAAAGGAAAGGGAAGTTAAGGACAGGCTGTGTCCTCCTTCCACCTCGCGGGGTGTTACATTCCTGCTCTCCTCAGAAATTACTGCACACTAAAATTACCAAAACAAACAAACCCAACGCCAC
>JANHGB010055941.1:0-78851 GCA_026283785.1 Coracopsis vasa
ACCTCCTCCTGCCCCCTAAAGCATCGACGGCCACTCAGTGGCCGTCGATGCTTTAGGGGGCAGGAGGAGGAGGAGGGTTGTGGGTGGTTTTTTCCTGCTGTCTCTGGGAGAGAAAACCAAACCTCCCCTTTCTGGGTGTTAACTCTCCAGCCCCAATGGGTTGGGTTTCAGACCACGTTTCTTAGGACTCGTTCTTTTGTAATAATGATTTGCTTGTTGTTTTTATGAAGAGGTAAAGGTGGCAAGCTGGGAACCGAAAAGGATATGCTTGTAGGTTTTATTATTGTATAAATGAAGGTGAATAATTAACCTGTTACACTTGATATTTTTGCAGATCAAAAGAAGGAGGAAACTATGCCAACAGAGGGAGAGAAGTCTCCCGAGGCAGAGAATAACAACAATAATAATAAAAAAGGGAAATCTGGAGGCTCACAGGTAAAGCACGCAGACACGAATAGGAAAGTGCCTGAACTATTAGCGTTTAAAATGAAATGTTCAGCCAATGGCGTTTCCTGCTCAAGGCATCTTTCTTTGAGTTGGATGAAACATAGTTGGTTTGGGGCAATATTTTTACTGCCTGAACATGGGTTTTTTTGATTGGACTCTGCAGTGGTCAGCTGCTTTCCATGTAATAGAAGCATTTTTAAAGATTTTCGTTTAATTTTTGGGGTGGCGGCAGGTGAAATATTGGATTGAGGGATGCAGCTGAGGTCCTGGCTGTCACATATTCGTTGATAATTGGGGGCTTTATGTTTAAAGATTACTTACAGAAATATGTACTTCCTTATTCAGAGCTATATCATTGGTCTCTATGCAGAAGCACATTTTTTTTCTGCTTCCTGTATGAACTTTAAATGCTTACTTCTGATGATTCGTACTCATGCTCTTCTGAATCTCTTCTGTTTTGTCTCTTTATGGGTAGGATTCTCAGCCTTCACCTCTCGCTTTGCTAGCAGCCACCTGCAGCAAAATAGGAACTCCTGGTGAGAATCAAGGAACTGGACAGCAGCAGATTATTATAGATCCCAACCAAGGTTTGGTGCAGCTTCAGAATCAGCCACAGCAGTTAGAATTGGTAACAACTCAGCTCTCTGGAAATGCTTGGCAGCTTGTTGCTGCTGCTCCTTCTGCTTCAAAAGAAAATAATGTTGCTCAACAAGGATCTTCTGTTGCCTCAAGTGCAGGAAGTCCCTCCAGCAGTAACAATGACAGTACATCTCCTTCAAAAACCAAATCGATCAGTTCTTCTGCAGCAACCCCTGGACAATTCCAGGTCATTCAAGTACAAAATCCAAGTGGTAATGTCCAATACCAAGTAATCCCACAGATCCAGACAACAGAAGGTCAACAACTCCAAATCAATCCATCTAATGCTACTGGCCTACAAGACATACAGGGTCAAATTCAGCTTATTCCTGCAGGGAATAATCAAGCTATCCTCACAACTGCAAATAGGACAGCTTCTGGCAATGTTATTGCTCAAAACCTAGCAAATCAGACAGTACCAGTCCAAATTAGGCCTGGTGTTTCCATACCACTGCAACTGCAAACTATTCCTGGTACTCAGGCTCAAGTTGTAACAACATTACCTATAAACATTGGTGGGGTAACACTAGCATTGCCAGTGATAAACAATGTGGCAGCTGGTGGAGGTTCAGGTCAAGTTGGCCAGTCTACTGAGAGTGGAGTTTCCAATGGAAATCAGCTAGCATCTACACCTGTCACTTCTGCCTCTGGTAGTACAATGCCAGAGTCTCCTTCCTCATCTTCCACCTCTACAACCACTGCCTCAACATCTCTAACCAGCAGTGACACGCTAGTAAGCTCTGCAGAAACAGGCCAATACACAACAAGCACAGCAGGCAGTAGTTCAGAGCAGATGACTGAAGAACCTCAGACAACTCCTACAGACTCAGAAGCCCAGAGCTCCAGTCAGCTTCAGTCCAATGGACTACAGAACGTTCAAGATCAGTCAGGTTCCCTTCAGCAGGTCCAAATCGTAGGACAGCCTATTCTGCAGCAGATACAGATCCAGCAGCCTCAACAACAGATTATTCAGGCCATTTCTCCACAGTCATTTCAGCTCCAGTCAGGGCAGACTATACAGACCATCCAGCAGCAGCCTTTGCAGAATGTTCAGCTGCAGACAGTGAGTCCAACTCAGGTGCTTATCAGAGCTCCAACCTTAACACCATCAGGGCAGATCAGCTGGCAAACTGTACAGGTTCAGAATTTGCAAAGCCTTTCAAATCTTCAAGTTCAAAATGCTGGGTTAGCCCAACAACTAACCATTACCCCTGTGTCTTCAAGTGGTAGCACAACCATTGCCCAGATAGCACCAGTGGCTGTTGCTGGTACCCCCATCACGTTGAATGCTGCCCAGCTTGCTTCCGTACCTAATCTTCAAACAGTAAGTGTTGCAAACCTGGGTGCTGCAGGTGTTCAAGTTCAAGGAGTTCCTGTTACCATTACCAGTGTTGCAGGTGAGTGGTCTGACAAAGTTTTGGGTTGTTTTTTTTTTTTTTTCATTTTTTTTGTGTTGTGTTTGGGGTTTTTTGCTTGTTTGTTAGCCTTGTTTTGGTTTTGCTTTTGTGTTTGGTTTTTTGGTTGGTTGGTTGGGGGTTTTTTGTGGGTTGAGTTTTGGTGTGTTTTGTTTTGTTTTGAACTATTGGAAGAATACCAGACAGTTTTAAATTTATTTTTTTCCAGGATTTTCCGTAATAAGTATTAAACCCTTAACTGTGAGGAAATAACTTATACTTGTCATTAAAATTCAGATTTTAAAATAGCTGACAGTTCTCTTAAACATTGAGCTAAAATTACCATTTGTGCCAGTTGAAATGGAACAGTTTGTGTTTGATAAACTATCCTTAAATGATCCTGTTCTCCATCTTACTAAAGACTTGTAGGCTTCAGGAGTGAATGGGAGACTCTTAAAGGGTTTGATATGTTTAAAGAACAACAACACAAAACCTTTTTCCTACCAGGCAGTATTCCTGATCTCTGCATGGGGGATGTAGGATGGGTGACAGTATGTGAACTGGGATATCTTGTGTCATGGCATGTGTTTGTATTAAACTATTTGTACTCTGCAGCAGCTCCTGAAGTTGTTCCCTTAAATGTTCAAATTCTGCAAAGAGATTGAGTGGGATAAGGTATGCTTGTGCACAGCAGAGTTCCTGTGACTTCTTTTTGAAAAAATTGGAACAATTGGTAACTGTACCTCAGTACTTGCTGATGAACTCTTGATGTGCATTATTAAATGCCTCTTTGGTTATGCTGGTCTAATAGTTGGGAAAGGAGCTATTAAAAGGCTCTAGGCTGGATAACAGAGCTTAGTTCTAAAGTAAATTCTGTGCAAGGTCTTTGCAGTGTCCCACAAGGGCAAATCTACATGAAATTTGCAAACTTTTAATGTTTCAGATAAAACTTGATTTAAGGGTTCTCTCTGCTAGTTTGATAACTGCTTACAGGAGCTTGGTTTTATTTCATACAAGTAAAAGTTGCTTTCTGTAGTATTTACAGTGAACTCTTGTCTTAACAGCAACCAACTATGGACACACTTTTTCAGTATAAAACTGTAAGAAAAACGTTTAGCTACTGTCTGGTCTGCATAAACAAATGCTAGTATCCTGTTGACTCTTAACCTGTGGTGTTTTTCTTGATAATTGTATGGTAAAGTGAGAAATGTTTAACTGAGCAAATTATTGTTCCCTTTATTGAAATATTTTTGAGGAGACCAAACATAGTTTGATAATAAAAAGAAATTTGCAATTAGGAGAATTCAGTTTGCTATGATATTCTTTGGCACTTGATGGCATGTTGAAATACGAAGAGTTGGGTTGGATGCACTAAACCTGGCTTACTTAAGGAGTGTTACAGAAATATTAATCTGGGTAATCAAAATTAAAATCTTGACCTTGTGTTTAGTTGTAATGGTTCAAAAAGAAGTTTCAGTTAGCTGGAGCTGACCAGTTGCTGCAACATCTTGCAGTGCAGTTTGCTTTGGAAAAAAATTTTCTTGATTGGAAGATCTTAGTTGACTGCTGTTGTTAGGCAGAAGTCCCTACCTTGGCAGGGACTTCTTCATAGGAATCCAGCTTTGGGAACTGCCTAGATTTGGGGGTGCAGGAATAGCCTTTCTACATGCAGGTTTTTCCTGCTTACTAATGGTGTTTAGTATGCACTAGTAGATATTGGAACAAGAGATTCTGGATATTGTCTCGCTCTGTTATCTTGACTGTACCTCTGCTAACACGTGGTGATGTCCCTTGGAAAATAAAGGGATTGAGATTTGTAACTGAGTATGAAAGTAGGGGAATGGGTCACAAGTATTGCCTTAGGGAAGCCAAGCATTAGTCATATAGGGTTCATATATTAACTTAAGGTTTGTGACCATTGTATCCCCCTCCCCTTTGGGCCTCACAGCTGTTTCCATAGTATTTTTAATTTTATGCTAGCAGCAGTGAATCATCCAACCTTTTCTCCATTCCTTCATATTTCTGTTTCCCAAGGCTTTAGGTTATGGAGAAAGAACAAACTTTGAGAATGTGAGAAATTAGTTAAAATTTCTTTCTCTTATTTATCTCTGCCTCTCTCCTGTGAATCTTCCTATTGCAGTCCCCTGGGAATGGGGGACACAGTAGCATGGAAAGGAGTATGAAGAACATGATGTACAGTCCTTAATGCTATATTAAGTATTCAAGGAAAGAATGATTATGAAGTAGAAAATTACAAACATGCTAAAATCATAACTTTTCTTGCCACTTATAAGGAATAAGCTGTCTTGATCAGGGCTATAAACTAACTTGGATTTGCTGGGGTTTTTTGTGTTTGCGTTTGGTTGGCTTTTATTTGAAATGCTTTTTGCTATTATGGTTACAGGACACCTTTATGAAAAAAAGAACAGCTCAGTTACTTCAACATCTGCACTCTATTTTTTCTTTAGTACTTGCGTTTGCCAGTGTATGGTCTTTTGTACATTAATTGAACTCTCCAAAAGTGGCTTATTTTGTACAAATGAGCAGTAGAAGTAGGTGTTAGAGATGTGTTGTATGAGGATGTCCAGGAAGTGTCAGGGAAAAGACTGTGTGAAGGACTCATCACATGCATTGATTCAGATGCTCTTTGTTAGGGGAAAAAAGTTACTTTGTCTTTCAGGCAAAACCAACCAATCAAGCCAGCTGAGTTTCAGGTTTAGGGTGGGAATTGCAATAAGTACTTGTCTGAAATAACTGTTATGAGTGTTGTATTTCTGCTCCATGAATATTGGTTATCCTAGGTATTTCTACAGTGGGGTAATTTAGGTACCTTTTCTTAGTTTTTCAGTAGTAAATGAAATAGTAAAACAATAGAACACTAAATAAACTGCAAGTAACAAAAATTCTTAGCTTTATTATGAAAATGTTAAGTTATAGAATTACAGAACTATTTTGAGATAGACATTTTTTAACATTTTTCCTTCTTTTGGGTCAAATGGATTCTAAATTCCAAAAGAGATAACTTCCCCATTGGGAAGAAAAATATTAAAATCCTCAAGTAAATATTATATATTAGTCTACTTTTTATAACCTTTTTAATTCAAATTCTCTGGTTCCAAGGTATATGGGTTCTACTGTAAACCAAGCCAGATGAATAAGTGCATTTGGGGGTTTTCTTGTGTGTGTTTTTTCAGTTAAAAGTTTAAATGTTGTTCATGATAAGTATCACACTTGAGTTATATGTTGTGTGTGGTCAAAAAGCAGGGCAAAGCAGAGAAGTTCTCACATCCTTTCACTTCTCGGCCTGAGAGAAAAGTCATTCGATATCAGTGATGTAGAGGAAAAAGTAATTTTTTTTACTGTGAGAGTGACTAAGCAGTGACACAGGGTTGCCCAGAGTTGTTGTGTATTCTCCATCTTTGAAGATATTCGAAAGCTGTCTGGACATGGTTCTGCTTGAGCAGGGGGGTTGGACCTCTGGAATCATCGGGTCCCTTCCAGTCTACACCTTTCTGTGGTTCTGTCTAATTTTGCTGAGAAGATATACAAAGTGTCAGTCAAAGGAGTAATTAAATGTACAGAAGAATACTGGATGAGAAGATGGAAACTAAGTATCTAAGCCTTAAAAGCAGATCTTTAAACAATTATTTAATTAACAGCTAATCAAACAATGGACTATATAAGAACAGTTTTGTTTACTTGGACAAATACCTGCCTTGCTATGAGATCAGCCATGGCAAGCTAGCTCTATATAAAGTCAACTGTATTTCTTCTGTGCTGTATGACTTGTTTTATACGCGATTCCCTGTGGAATAGGGTAGTCTTTAATGTTAATAGCTGGTAACTTCCTGAATGTAGCTCCTAGGAGCCTGGGGGACAGTGACTATTGCAGAGTAGTAGCCTTGTCTTTTTTCAAGGTTGCTGCTGTTACAGCTGTAGGTGCAAGTTCAAAGGATTCCTGTCCCCATCCCGGTTCACATCCCCTTCTTAAAGTAAGGTATCCTTTGCTTTTCTAAAGCTTATTTTCAGGCTGTTTTGTTTGTCTGGATGTGTTAATGGCAATATAAGGGATTATGTGAAAGGAACTTGTTTTATTTAGTACTAGATTCTAAGAAAAATATATAGCTCATAAAGCTATTTCCTTTTGGTGGGCTAAGTTTTTTGGGGTTTTTTTGTCCCTCAACACATTTTGCTCGGAGTATATTTGTGTTAAGAATAGGACAGAACATGAACATTTGTGGATGCTGAAGAATATGGGGTGAGATAAAGCAGGACAGTTGAGCTGTAATGAAATGCTAAGTATTAGTGGCTTTCCTGTAAAAGTCTTGTGTTCTGTCTGTAGGATTTCATTTACTGGAGCCTTCAGAAATGCTCCCAAGGTTTGTCTGAACTTATTAATTGTTTTTGCTGACAGTGGGATATTTAGTGGTGGTGTTGGAGATGTCTTTTCAGAATAATTCCCTGTTTCTTACATAATAAAAACCCAAACCAACAATTAAAAAACCTCATACTTGTATCTAGCCTGTTTGTTTTGAAGTAATCTTGTTACATGATGATGGTGTTTTTCCCATACAAAAGTGTATGAGACATTTATTTCAGAAATAGTGAAAAGTATTATCTGTACTTTATGTATATTCAGTCCAAGTGTGGTTAGTTGCTTTAGGTAAAGTCTCCATGTTCCATCACTTGCGACTCAAATTCAAGCCCTTTTGTTTAAGATGAGTGGTGGCATGGCCTGAATTATGGGGAATTTGGAGTTTATCCACCAAAATTACGTGGAGAAATGACTTCTGTTCAGTGGAACAGTTTGTTGCCTGGCAGTCCTGGAACTGGAATGTTTCAAGTCTTGCAGGGATGCAATGTAGGCTCTAAACCAGTTATTAATGACAATGAAGTCCGATACCAAGAGTTTTTAAAACACCCCAATATGAACATAATGAACCTTGTTCTTCTGTTTCATATTATGTAGTTATGTCAGTTACTAAGGCAGTTTTCTCTTTGACTAGCTACTTGCATTGCACCACTATTAGTGGTTAAGCAATTTGTCAGTATCTCAAGGTCTCCTCCTGCTTTCTTGTACTTTTTCTCATTTGTCTGCATCCAAATTCAGCCTGTCTTGTGTGGCACTGAAGACATTGTTTAGATATTACTATTGTTCTGGTTCAAACTTTGCAGAGGAATTTGAAACACTGTAGCAAATTCTTTAAGCAGGAATAAAATGATACATAACATTAAATGCATGTAAGTTGAGAGTAGTGACTGGAAGAAGGGAAATATCATGCACATTTTTAAGAAGTGTAAAAAGGAGGACTCTGAGAACTACCAATCTGTCAGCTGCACTTCTGTGCCTGGTCAGATCATGGAACAGATAGTTCTGGTAGTGTTGTCAAGCCATAATGTTTAGACTGGACATAAGGAAGAAATTCTTCACTGTGAGAGTGGTGAGGCACTGGCACAGGGTGCTCAGAGAAGCTGTGGCTGCTCCATCCCTGGCAGTGTTCAAGGCCAGGTTGGATGAGACTTGGAGCAACCTGGTCTAATGCAAGTTGTCCCTGTCTGTGGCAGAGGGGGTTGGACATAGATGATCTTTAAGGTCCCTTTCAACCCAAACTGCTATATGATTCTATGAATTTAAGAGTCAAAGGTGTTTCTCACCATATTTGATTCTTTTTAATAACATCCAGTGTTTCTCTAGATGTTCATTGCAAGCAAGCTGTAGCAAACGCCTTGAAAGAAGCAAGCTGCAAGCTATGGGAACTGCAGTAAGAAGATAAGTACAAAGCACTGAGCTGTTTTCCATGAACCCGGGAAAAATGCAGGAGTCTTTCCTAGGTTTTTACTTAGTGTACTACTGTCATTCTGAGGGTGTAGTTGGAAGGAGTATGGACATTTAGCATACTTTTTCCAAAGTCATGAAAGGTAACTTGCAACTGTTCTCAGGTCATCTTGAGCTGAGAATTGTTGCAGAACCACAGTGTTCTAAATATTATAGCACTGGCATCCCTTTCAAATGCTTCGGAGTAGTTATAGGAGAAGCATTTATTCTTCTAATGACAAAAAGTGGTTTGGTTCAGAGATTTTTTTTTTTTTTTTTAACTGAATATAGAACAGTGGCAGAAACAGATTAATAACAAACTATGCTAAAGAAAACAAACATTTGCCTTGGTGATGGTAGCTTAAAAATGAAGTATCAATATACAGTTCCTGAACTTGATGTGTAAGGAATGTGCAGTATACCTGTTCAGCTAAATTGCCTATGGAGAATAAACTGGTAAAAATGTCTCAGTAAAACAAGTCTTTTCTGCCTGACCTATGGATTGCAGTGCCTGACTTCATCATTACTTGTAGATAACATGGGAAGAGGAAGCATTTCTAGTACCAACTTTGCTTAGAATTGCTAGGTGAAATAGCATAGAGACAGCTAATTAGAAACCTATTAACTTCAATTAAATTAAATTGTAAGTTTAGTTTAAATGTAAGTCCCTAAGTCTTCAAAGAATAATGTTAATAAAACTATGTTTTCCTATTAGAGTATGGGTCTTCTAAAAGTGTTTCATCAGTACAAGTGCATTCTCTGTGAATATCAGGTTTTGCCATCCAGTCTCTCATTCCTTGCTGTCAGAAATGAGAGCACATAGAAAAGGAAATGAATTGGCTGAACTTTCATGTTCAGAAAATGTCAAGCAAGCAAAATGAGTGACACTACACATCTTCATCAGCCTGTTTGTATTTTTTATTTTTAATTAATGGTGCTTAGATCCATGCTAAACCAACCTTCTCATTCTTATGTTACCACCTGGGGCACAGGGGCAGCAAGAAGCATATTAAAAATCTGATCTCAATAGTTTCCTCAGTGTAACTTATATTATGGAGTACTAAGCTTCATATCATTTTGGTACTGCTAGATAAGATAAATCCATTAATATCAATCTAGTATATTAAAAATGTTTAATGGCAATGGTGATTATTGAAAAATTAACTATATAATGGAATAAGACCTCGTGTTCTAGACGGAATGTTAATTTCAATTATAAATGTTACTGTTGAAAACCAACTGGTTTTCAGCAGTCAGTGATTTTAATGGATAATTTAGTTAATAAAAGTTGTTCTGTTTATATGCTATAGCATAGTAGCTTTGGAAGTAGTCAGGACTGCATAAGAAAATGCAGGTTTTATAATTAATATTTTGCTTGTGTCGTGACACTTTCACCAAAACAATAGCTCTGGACATATGCATTCTCTTGAGAAAAGTAGTATCTCAGCACATGCTGAGTTTGGGTGTATAGTTTTTAGTTTTAGGTTACTTTGGGGTATAATTGTATAGTTACATGGATTTCTATATGCATCTATTCTTAAGAATGGAGTTTCCAGTGGTGTTTAATACTGTTGACAGTGGATAAGTCATATACCCTGATCATTGCTAAAGCGTGTTATCCCAACATGCATACTTAGATTGGCAGATTATCATTTTGTTGTGAAGAAAAAATGATAAGTTAATATCCTCCTGCTAAAAAACAAACAAACAAAACAACATAGGGTACATCGTAGGTACAAGTCTGACTTTCCTCAATTATAGTTTTAAGTGATGATGTAACCACTTTCCCCTTGAGCAAAATACTGAAGTTTAAGAAATATAGGCCTTGTCTTGTTTGTTTGGTCATCTGGAAGTAACTGACGAGAACATCAAGCTCTTCAGTTTGTTCTGAACCAAGAAGGAAGATTAAGTTTATGGTTTTATAGGGATAACAATGTTACAGGAGACAATAGCAGAGCTTCTTAGGGTTTGTATCTTAGAGATTTATATGGTCCTTCTATTGTAATTCTATCATATGTAGCTCTGTTGGTCCTTGCCTGCTGAAGGCTGTAACAAAGTTACAGTTTTTACATCTTTAATAAACAAAGTACTTTTTGTATTGGTTAGCCTATCAACCCATAGGCTGTGTCTCATGTTTTGTCCTACTGTAACAGGTCTTTTAAATTGTTTCATGAATCTTGTTTTTCCTGATAACTTTTAATCACCTTGCCAGTGGTTTGTTTGGTTTGTTTTTTTTTTTTTTTTAATTGTGAATAACTTATCAACTGCTATACAACTTAACTTAGTTTTAAAGTCAGCTATCTTCCTTTCTGTTGAAAGGATTTTCCATGTATGTAGCAGTTAACTAATCCCTCCTGTGCATACAGGCATATTTACTTTCATCTTGATCAATATAAAGATAACATTTCATATAGCCAAAATGCTTAATACAAGGACATTGATGAACCTTCATGTGTAAAATATGCCAGCTAGCTAAACTGTAGTCAAAAGCCCCCACAAAACACAACCAATCCTACCCACACACACCCCTTTATTCCCCCAAAACTGAGTGCTGGAAATTTAGCTTGCATTTTTTCATGTCAGCCTCCTTCTGTCCTTTCAGGATTACGCTATTCTTATTTCCATGGTGATATGCAGAAATTGAACCGAGATGCTAAAAAACACACTTCCTGAGACCAGTATTTTAATTTCCATGTGGCAGAACTGTGTAAGACAGGCACTTGGTTGTTTTGTTTGGTTAGGGTTTGGTTTTTGGTTGTTTTTTTGTTTTTAGTTGGGTTTTTTGTGTGTGTGTGTGGTTTGTTTGTTTGTTGGTTGGTGGCTTGTTTGTTTGTTTTGGGGTGTTTGTGGGTTTTTTGGTTTTTTTTTTTTGTTGTTGTTTTTTTTTTTGTTCAGTTTGTCAGGTATTGAGCTCCTCTAGTCAGCCTGTAGAGCCTAACAGTCAGCAAGTGGCTTTTTTTCTAGTCCTATCCCTATTTCACAGTTAAGTGGAAGAGCTGGAAAAAAGAATTGGGCCATGTTCTGTTGTGTCTATGACTTATAGAATAACCTGAGAGTTGGATCAGGGTGATGGGATAGGGAGATGTTCCATAAAAGTAAACTTAAAACTCTCATTTCTTAGATGTACTACTAGTTTCCATGCAGTGTGTCTCACATTCTGCAGCACAGTTGGAACTCGGGGTTTCAGTTATCTATTTGCTCTAAGGTTCGGTATGCAGGGTACTACTTGTGTTCATCTGCAGAGAAATGTTCTTGAACATTCATCCTAAATACACTTTAATTTTTGACTGTTCTTTCAATGATGATGAAAATCAGGAGGTTTTGGAAGGGTCTTTTGCCTTAGCAAAAAGTATAAAAAGTTATTTTTCTGATTCTAACTTTGTCTTTAGAAAGTCTAATAAATTGACCATATTTTCCTTCCATTTGAAGCCATGGTGTCCAGAACAACCAGAGTCATTGCCTTGCTTTGACTGAAACCTCAACTCTGTTGTGGAAGACTAAAGTTTGTGAAACTGTAATTCCAGGGTTGATCATGTTGTTTCTGTGCAGGTCTTTGTGGGTTGTATTTGTGGCAGCTCTTTACTGTGTTTAATGAAGTAATAAAGTAATAAAAAGAAAGCTGGCTTTTAGTTCAATGAAAGATAGTACTAGGAAGGAAAACTTTTCTCTCTCAAAGTACTGAAGTGACATCAGGTTGTCCTAAAGCACTTGGGTAAAGCTTATGTTTTTGAAGAGTCATTAAAGTACCTTCATTAAACTTTTGGGGCACTGTTTTGTCTTTGTGTTGCTGATAAAATTCTTGCATAAAATGAAAAAAAAAAAAAAAATCAGTATCCAATTCCTTTCTCTACTCCAAACTGACCTTCTCTACAGAATGTGTGGGTCCCATGCATCTGCCCATGTAAAGTTTCTGTTCTGAGGAATTCCTCCTCTATCACGTATTGTTTCTTCGCAAGCCTTTATAAACAAGTGCTTCAGGGTAGGAGAGACGGCAGAGTTGTCTGTGTACCACTTCAGTGGTACTGAATTATATAGTCTTCTGTGTAAAAAATTATCTCTGACTATAAAATACTGCCACAGACTTTTTCTAAGTTTCTAAACCTTGGCTATATAGTAATTAAGATTATATATAAAATGTTATAATAAATATAAATATGTTGTATTATAAATAAATATAAAATCAATATGTGTAAGTATATAAAATATTATGTCAGCTGTATGTCACTGGAAAAAGAATATTAAAGTAAAGGATGTTGGCAAGCTAGCTGTACTTGGTGTATGCAGGGGAAGAGGAGATGAGAAATCTCTTTTCCCCCATTGCTTTGCATCAGTAAGTTGTTGAATAGGTGAATTGCTGCATCGGCTCTGATGCTTGTAGAGCTTTGGAACTCTGCAGACTGTTATTGACTTGAGTTAGCTGTCCTGCAGTAATATACATTGAATTATGAACATTACTTGTGACCTTCTCTTTCATTTTTAGAATATGCAGTTGAACAAATTTTCTTTTTTCACAACACTAATTGTCCCAGCTCTATTTTGCAAAGTGTTCCACAGATTTTGCAGCAGGTGCATGCTACAGAAGCAACTCTGTCATTAATGCTGTCATCTTTTTGACTGGTGAATGCTGGTTGCACAAGAACATGAAATCTAAACAAATTATTATGGGAAACCAAGGACCAGAAACTAGAAGTATCCTTTTCTCAGTCTTCAATTTCTTTTCTTGCCAAGATTCATTCTTCTAAAGCTTGACTCCCATGGTTTATGTGGATCATTAAAGTTAAGTCCTTTTCTTCCCTTTCTGCCCCATTTGCCTCAAAGAGTAGTTTTTCATGCTTGCTGCTTCAGGTGAACAGGAATAGGAATGCAGGTGAAGTGTGTAGGAAAAGGAAGCTTGTTTTGACTTACAATGGATAGCCAAGCCTTCAGTGATCTTCAGTGGTCAATTACTCTGTAGGAAAGTACTTCCTAGGTACCATGCATTAGCTTTCTTTAATCATCCACATGGTGTTATGGGAGATTATTTCACAGATTAGCTTTGAAGCCTAAAATTGATTGAGATATGTGTGTCTATGTATGTATTATTTGGCTCTGTACTAATTACTTAAAATTTGTGAATTTTTTTGCATGAATGTATTGGACTTGTGTATGGGGACAGTGTGTATGAGTTGTAACTGCTAAGATGCAATTTAACTGCAAAATTGGAAAGCTAAGTGATACTGAAGAACATAGGATGTGCAATCCTTTATCTTGATAATCCTGTATCTTATGATAATAAGTAATGCATTTAATTAACTGCTTAAAGGGAAAAGATTAGTGACTAAAATCACTCAGGTTCTTCAATTTGAGAAGCTTTATAAATTTCTATAAAGTTATTCTTAATTACATTTAGTCATAATCATATTTGCTATAGTGCAATGAGTGAGAGTCTTACTGCACTTGATTTGCAAAATAAATACAATATCAGGTTGCTTTGTTGTCTGCATGTTGTCCTGTAGTCAAACTGCTGTGGTCACTACCCAAAAGAAAGAGAGAACTTAGATCTGAGAGAAAATGAGATACAATGGAGTAATTGGCATCAGTGTTTTACACACTAACATTTTGTTGTAGCTTAACATTATAACCTGACAGCATGTATAATAAAGTTCAGACATACAGAAGTTCAGTGATGACTTTGTTAATCTAGAATGTTTCACAATTCAGGAAATCACTTTTAAAGGAATCATGGGAACTTGATAAAAACTTTTTATCTTAAAAGCAGGTGTAAATGTGCAGTGACTGCTTTAACAACTCGTACAGGATAACATATGTAAACTGAAGTATGACTTTGTTCCCTCATATAATGATTTGTTTAGATCTTTTTCTTAAATGTGTTGAAACATGAGAGCTCTTGTTACTGAAAGGTTTAATTATGAATGGTGAAGTATAGTGATATCAGGTCTTGTGGTTTGGAGTATGTCAGCAAGAAGCAATGTCAAGTGATCTCAGTATTGTAGCAGAATTTCTAGAAGGCTTTATATGGTGTTTCAATGCCCCTAGTAAGAAGCCGTTTGGATTATTTTTAATGTGTCTTTATTTCTCCATCTAGAAAGCATCAGTAGATCATTCTCTTTCTGTGTGGGTAACATGATCTCAGCCACCTGTTTTTAGAATACTCAGGCTTTGTTTCAAATAAAAAGCTAATTTATATCTAGATTCTCTCTCTTGAAAAACCCTAATTTTTGTAAACTTTTAGAAGTTGCTCTCATATAATTTTGTTGCTGCTGACAAACTTGTATCAACAGTTACATCTTTTCTTCAGTAAACTTGAATTAAGATATAATGAAACTTCTTTATCTTCCTTAATAAATATTAATGATGTTAAAGTTAAAGCTGTTAGTGATCCAGAGTGGATTCTAGTATATAAGGTTTTTTAAAAAAAAAAAAAACACAACAAAAAAACCCCCACAACCAAGTCCCATGCAACTCAAGACCATAGCAGGCTCATATAGAGATTTAGACTAGGGCATGTTCAGTCAGTTGGCTTGTGAAAATTTTCTGATTCTTCTTCAAAAGATTTTTCAACTGGCCTAAAATCCATTCATTTTACTCTCAAAGAAAAAGAATAAAAAATTTTTTGTTTAACAATTTAAAAATGAGAATAGATGCATTTCTTTCTCTTCTGTATATTACTAGTGTGGTATATTGTTGCGATGATCTTCCAGGAGTACAAAACAGAAATTAAGTCCAGGAATTACATTACTGAACTTTTCAGTGTTTTCTGATAACTACATAAAACTCTGGCAAAGAATATTTATCAGAGATGTGTGCTTTCTTCAGTTACTCTTTTATTTAAAAAGGAGAGATTTGCTCATGAAATATTATACCCTGGATCTTTAAATAGGGAGACTTGTGTGATATTCTGAGTGTTTCAGAACCTTTTGTTTTGAATTTAGCAAGTGGAATCCAAGGGAAGGGAATTTAAAATAACAACTTGGTGAGATAAATTTAAAGAAGAAAATCAACTTTCACATCAGAAAGTGTAATACCTTTGTTAATGCCATCTAAAGAGGAGTCATTTAATTAGTGTTTAACTGAAACCATATGGATAATGTAATTGTCTGCCTAAGCAACCTTACTTTGGCATTTTCTTTTGTATTTTTATTGTCACCTTTACAGTTATTGTTAAGAACTTACACGTAATTCTATATTACATTTAATAAACAGATTAAGGTTGTAGCTCAGCAGTGTGCATCTTGTATTGCAAGATACGTGTGGCCCTCACATGGGAGAGGGAAAGTTTGAGGCAGATAAAGGAAGTGTCAGCACTGAAGAAGTATCAGAAGACCCTTGTGTGATTTATCATCTCATGACTTAGAGACTGAAAGTTGATTTGCATTGAATCAGCACAATATATTGGATTTTTAGAAATGTTGAACAGGCTACCCGTAAATGTGGATTGGCCAGATCCAGCAAGAGTTATGTGTTGGACATTTATTAGCAATAGTCACAGTGAAAAAAAAAAATAAAAAATCAGGGAGTCATCCTCCTCAAAGCTCACGTGCCCTAATTCACATCTTGGAAAGCCTTGTTCTAGCAGCCTTGGGGGGAAGTTGCATTGAAACTTTAATACCAATTCAAGAAAATCAGAGAGAAGGGGAAAACTGAGGAAAAGCATGCTCTTCAGCTGTGCTGCGACAAGAGACTGCTTAGGTCCTAGGACTTTTTTTCTCAAATAGGACTTTGTGACATGGCTGGAGTCATCCCTCTAACAGATTGTAACAACAAGGGATATTTCCTATTAATGTACTTGAAAATGTGACTGATAGTGAAACCAGAATAAGAGGCTGCAGTAGGTGTGGTCATAATGGCTGTTACACCTTTAATTTTTGCAGTGACCACTCGTAGGCTTATCATTTGTAGTGCTGCTCTGTGAATTAAAGGAGTTTGCGTCTTGAGTATGTTTAACAGAGAAAGTGTGGACTGTGTTTTGCAGGAGACAATCTGAGCAAGTTCTTCCCATTGATTTATTTACCTTTGGCTAACCAAAAACTGCAACTGGTTTTCAATACAAGCCATCAAGTTATCATGTTAAGATGAGCATTAGATATAACAAAAATGATCAACCTCTTTTGACTCCGGCTATTCATAGCACTCAGTCAGCACTTCAGCAGCTTAACAGCCTGGAAAGTAATTGCCCCTGGACTAGTACTTTGGAAGCTCTTGTGTCCTCTTCTGCCACTGTTAGACCCAAGTACTAGATATTACTATATGAATTTATACCGTAATGTCCTTCTTGCCATATCATAGTCTTCCTCAAGGATTCTCATGAGTGCTTTTCTTTCTCATTAGAATATGGAATAAATAACAATGGACTGGATCTAATTTATTATGAAAAGAAAGACCTTGTTCTACCCTAGACATATTAAGACGACTCTGCACTCAAGATTAAGCCTGTAATTCTTTTTCTGTGGCTCCTCTTCTGTGAATACCAGACTTCTAAAAGATTGTTTGTTTGTTTCGCTATCTATCTGTCTAACAGCAAGTGGGATTCAAGTGTTAAGTCTTCTGGGTTTATTCCTTGTTCTAAGTACTAAAAGTACTTAGCATCTGTCAATAATTGTGGCCTGCTTAAGAAAATAAGGAAGTTGTATTTATCCACATCTAGGCCAATTGGGTGCAAGTTCCAGGAGGAAACTAAGAGAGATAACTGGGAAAATTTGGTCAGTGCTTCAAGGTAACCTGGTGTACTGACCTAAGCATGAGATATACTTATCCTATATCCTGTACCCAGCAGTGGCTTGTTAGAGTACGGTCAAGTCATTTAGGGAGGTTCTCTGTACATCAGGTTCTTTAGGCCTAACCTCTCTGTGCGTATGTGGTGGTGTTAGGGGGTTTGTGTTAGGTTTCATCTATGGCTGTTATCATGATGTTATACAAGATAGCCTGACCAATCACATGAATGAAGTAGTCATTATCCTATGCTAAGTTGTATATGAGCTCATTTGGTAGCTAGGCAGTTTAGACTTCAAATCGTGTTCTTAGGCTTATCCCCATAGATGGTGTCTGTTATGGAAGCTTGAGAAGTTGGAGAACCCATTTGAATTTGTCTGAATCTCTCATATTACCTCCAGGGGATTTCTAAGTTTTAAATTAATGTCTTGATACCGAGGACTCTTCAAGTCTTTAAATACTATGGTCTATTCTAAGGAGTGCTGGTTGGTCACTACACTCTCTCAATAAGTATGTAGTGTTAACTCTTATTTCCCACTTGTATGAAGGCACTGAATTTTTGAACATGGCAGCATCTAATGATGTTTTGTCACATTCCTGTTACTGGTGGGACTGGTATTCAGTGTTGTCAGACAGTGGCTGGAAGTCTTATCTCTGCAGCACATTTAATTTGTCGCATTATTTTCCTAGACTGTACAGTACTAACTTTTTAAATATATTGCCCTGCTGTTCAAGAAACTACACTTCTTACCTATATTGGAATAGTCTTTACTGTCTTGGTGTTACAGAAAAATAATTCTGATTTCCTTTCATCAAGAAAGCAAATGAGATCAATGAATTTATGCAATGAAATTGAATTCGTAATCCATCAAGTCAGTGTTAGAATTACATTTGATTCAATCAAGCTGCTTTTCCAGTCTTAAAAATATACTCCCTTCTGCAAAACAAAATCATAGAATCATAGGTTATCTTGAGTTGGAAGGGGCCCATAAGGATCACTGAATCCAGCTCCCTGCTGCTCACAGGACCACCTAACACTAAACCAATGACTAAGAGCATCATCCAGACACTTGAACCCTGACAGGCTTGGTGCTATGATCACTTTCCTGGGAAGCCTGTTCCAGTAACCAACCACCCTCCCAGCTGAAGAAACTTTTCCTAATGTCCAACCTGAACTTTTCCTGGTGCAGCTTCGTTCCATTTCCATGTTGTTGGACACCAGAGGGAGATCAGCACCTCCCTCTCTCCTGCCCCCCTTGAGGAAGGTGTAGACTGCAAGGGGGGCATCCCTCAGCCTTCTCTTCTCCAGGCTGAACAAACCAAGTGACCTCATCTGTTCCTCATAAGTCATACTCTCAAAGCCTTTCACTAGCGGTCACCCTTCTCTGGACACAGTTTTAATAGTTGGATGTCCTTATATTGAGGCACCCAAACTGTACACTGTACTTAAGGTGGGGCTGCACCAGTACAGTGTAGAGCGGACAGTCCCTCAACTGGCTAGCTATGCTGCACTTGATGCACCCTAGGACACAGCTGGCCCCTTTTGGCTGCCAGGGCACACTGTTGATTCATACTCAATTTGCCATCAACCCAAACTCCAGATCTCTTTCTGCAGGACTGCTCTCCAGCCTGTTATCCCCTAGTTTGTACATATGACCAGGATTACCCCATCCCAGATGGAGAAACCTGTGGAAAAACACCTGCAAAGCATGGTAGCTTGTTCAAGTCTGGCCCTACAACATTTCTTTTTCTTTGTGAAAGTTCCTTTGTGGTTCTGTTGAGTCAGAACAGATTGTAGGTGATAATTCCGTATATGCCGTAAAGCAACTTTTATAATTAGCTAATTGTACTTTTCTGAATGTAGATATGTTTTTAAAGGTTTTTAGTGAGACATTAATTGGCAATAGTTTAATATTTCTGTGTAAGATTTTATTTAATAGTTTCTCATTTATCTCAGTTTTTGAGAAAAAACGGTATACTAGTTTGTATTTCTTAATATCAGTCAGTAATTTGTGGTCTTGTACTCTTCTAATAACAAATTACATTAAACAGGGCTATCTAAGTGAAATACTGTAGTAGTGCTTCAGGAAAATGTTTGGATTTAATGTTTGTTTTGTGGCTTCCCTTAACTTTAGGTGGATTTTTGTTCTATAAAATGCAGAAAGTTGATCTGTGCATTTCATGTATTGAAGTTACTAATAAAAGGTACACATACTTTCATATTTTACAGGTCAACAGCAAGGACAGGATGGAGTAAAAGTACAGCAAGCCACAATAGCTCCTGTTACTGTAGCAGTAGGTGGCATTGCTAATGCAGCAATTGGTGCTGTTAGTCCTGATCAGATAACACAAGTGCAGCTACAACAAGCTCAACAAGCTTCTGATCAGGAAGTGCAACCTGGCAAGAGACTGAGAAGAGTTGCTTGCTCATGTCCTAATTGCAGAGAAGGAGAAGGAAGGTAAATGTAAATTCTGTCAGTATCTATTTAGGCATGTTATCACAGCTCACCTCATTTGAGCATGAGATTTTCTTATACTGCCTACATTCTTAATGTTTTCTACTAGGAATTATGTTTATGTATTTCTTTTTAGACAGGGGATTATAATTGTCTCTATTACCATAAAATATTGTTCCTAATAGCTAATAATATTTTGGAATATAATTACTTAGCTGTTTAAATTTGATCTTTTTAGAGGCAGCAATGAGCCAGGAAAAAAGAAACAACATATTTGCCATATTGAAGGATGTGGAAAAGTTTATGGCAAGACGTCTCATCTTCGAGCACATCTGCGCTGGCATACTGGTGAAAGACCATTTGTATGCAACTGGATGTTTTGTGGCAAAAGATTTACAAGGAGTGATGAGTTACAGAGACACAGAAGAACCCACACAGGTTGGTTAGCTCTCTCTGTATGCATAGTGTAGCAAGTCTGAATCATACGGCCATGGTTAAATAGTGATATCAAAGTTCTCACTCGTTAGGATCTTTGAAAACTGCTCTTAAATGTAAATAAATTAACTTTAAAATAGAGGAAGTGGTAGATTTCAGTTTTCATCAAATCAAGCTGACTGAAATGAAATAAATAAAATGAGATCTATTCAAACTGTTCTTCTGTACCTATACTAGAAAAAGATGACTGTTTCATCACATACAGCTGATGTACATTAGCTAGTGCCTGATCTAAATTTACCAAATTTATGTCAGGCATGTGTCATACAATGATTTTGGTGGGAAGGGACCTCAAAGATCATCTAGTTTCAGCCCCCCTTCCATGAGGGGGCTTCCTTCTACTAGACAAGCTCGCTGAAAGCCTTGCCCAGCCAGGCCTTGAGCACTTCCAGGGATGGGTCAGACACAACTTCTCCGGGCAACCTGTGCCAGCGCCTCACCACCCTCACAGGGAAGAATTTCTTTCTAATATCTAATCTAAATCTACTCTGTCAGTTTAAAGCCATTTCCCCTTGTCCTATCATTACATGCCCTTTTGCAAGAAGTCCCTCTCCAGATTTCTTGTAGGCCCCCTTTAGGCACCGGAAGCTGCTCTAAGATCTCCCCTGAGCCTTCTCCTTTCCAGGCTGAAAAATCACAACTCCCTCAGCCTGTCTTCATAGGAGAGGTGCTCCTGCCCTCTGATCACATAGGTTTGGCCGTGGACTAGGGCTGTTATCTCCTAACTTGCACTAGCTCAATACTTAAGAAATATATTAACCTAGTCCATACATCAGACTTGGTCTTCTTGGGAAGTTTCCTAAGTTCCAAGTAAGAACCGGTAAAGCATGTTCTCATGAGTTCAGATTGGAAAGGTGGACCTTCTAGAAACTGAAAATTTTATCAACCTGCTTGTTTCCAGCCCCGAGAAGGTGTCTGTCACTTCCCACAACTTGAAGATAGCATTTGAAGTCTAAGCGCTAATTACATTTGAGCAGTAGCAGGACATTTTAGTATGTTGAATTTATCGGTTTTGATGTAGGTCTTGTACATCGTCATGAGGCTTTGGGAATCATGTTTCCAAATTCTCTTCAATAACAAAAAGATCTAAATAACAAAAATGTTCTTAAAAAATGCTATCAAGTCATTCTTTCAGGGCTTTTTTTCTCTCCTACTCTGTCAGGTTTATGGAAGTTTATGAAAATTCTCTGGTGACCTGAAATTCAAACTGCTCACCAGACAATCATAGCATAGCAAATATTTGTTGAGAACGTTTTAGTAGTGAAGAGTAGATTGCCAAAGGCCTGTGACTGAACAGAACACACCTGGAAATCAGACAGGTAGAGAAGAAAACTTTGTATCCTTTTAAAGACACTTCAAATGTTGACTAGAAAAGTGTCAGATTCAAATGATCAAGCAGTGTTCAATGCTCTCTTTCAGTAACATTTTGGTTTTGTTCTTCTTTTAAAAAAGGTGAAAAGAGATTTGAGTGTCCAGAATGTTCTAAAAGGTTTATGCGAAGTGACCATCTCTCAAAACATGTCAAAACTCATCAGAACAAGAAGGGTGGTGGAACAGCCCTTGCTATTGTTACCTCAGGAGAACTGGACTCTTCAGTTACTGAGGTTCTTGGTTCTCCAAGAATTGTCACTGTTGCTGCCATTTCTCAAGATTCAAACCCAGCAACCCCTAATGTTTCAACAAACATGGAAGAATTCTGAAAGGATCAGATATGGACGCCTAGTGCTGCACTTAAGTTTACATACCTTTCAGGATATGGATGTGGGCTTGTAAAGTGGATTACAGAGCAGGAAATCACATTTTCAGTCATGACTTCTGCAAGTGTTCCAGGTTGGAGGGTCAGCATGGGAAGTGTACACCGGAGCAAATTGACTAAAATTTTAAAAATACAAACAGCGCAAATTGATGTCCTGGATAAACAGATGAGGGAATATTGTTTCTATACTGTACTTTTTTAGTTATATGTCTGTATATCATGTAATGGTTTTAAATGAACTTCCACACCCCGATTTTAGCATTGTATGGTAATGTGTTTATAAAACCAGATAATATCAATATAAAACAGGGTGGACCTTGGCTGGGATTAGTATCATTTGATGAAGGTACTTCGTTTTTAAAATAAATTTGTAATATTTTCATGAGAGCATCCTTTTCCCACAAGGCACAGCAAAGCATTACAGTGGACAGCAGTGGAAATATTTTAGGGTTTTGCTCAGTCCATAGAACACGTCAGTTGATTTTGGCTGTCTTTTCTCAAATTTTGGAATTACACAAACTGCAGCTGGATGATGCATGCTGCACACTGGTTCTGAGGTGGGCCTCAGATTGATTTTGACCACTGCATTATAGTAGTGTGTATACATGACAATCAGTCAATTCTAATTCCTCTCTTTGTTTGGAGAGCTAAGGTTATGTAGAATTTGTGTATACAGTAGGAAAGATAAAACCTTAGAGAGCAATGTGAGATTTTACTAAAGTGGTGGTATCTTTATGTAAGATGAAAAATGAATACGGCAACTTTTGTATTAATTTTGGGTATTTCAATTCTTTATATTTAAAAACGTCTCTGGTCCATTTCTAACTCATAGGTAACATGAATCACAAACCCCTCAAAATTTTAAGTATTTGGATGTTTTAATTTTGTTAGAATTCATGGAAATTAATCAAACAATTGAGTGTTGTAGCTCATTCTCTAGTTTCTTCTCTCTGTAAATATTAGTTTATTATACTGTGGTTAATGTGCTTGAGTTCTTTATGCTTTGACTTAATAGCCAAAGAAAAGAATTAATTATCACATTTTAACCAAAAAAAGGTATTGAAAGTAAACATTTTCTCTCTTTTTCCCTAAATATTACTGTCTTTATTTTCTTTTCAAGAATAATATGTGGGCTGATAAGTACCTGTTACCTGTCAAATCTTACATTGAGCCTCCAACCATTAAACCAGCTGGAGAAAGAGGAATATACCTATCTTTTTACTACATGACTTTTGATTTCAAAGGTTTGGCTCCATTTTCAGATGTGCCAGTTTAAAATAAAAATAGAGGAAATGAAAACCAAATTGCATTTTCTATGTGAAAATTCCAGTTTGTACAAGGAGGAAAGGTAGCCAAATATTTCATAGTCAGGATTATTAATTGTTCCCACAGACATAAATGTAACCTTTTACACATATAGTCATTTGGTAATAATTCTCATGACCAGTTTTTTAAAAAAATTATACACCAAAATATTTTTTATGTAACTAAAAGAAGTACAGTGCAAGAAGGGTAAGAGTATTATTTTTTTTTCCCTGCAGATTGTGAAAGGAAGAATGTGTGGTAGCTGTTGGTTTGAAAGACAGAACAGATACCTTGTGCATTCCCTTACAAAACATATACTTCTCATCTGAATACTTTATCAATCTTGTGGTGTTTTCTGTATTTTTGAAGCAAGAGAAATACCAATCATTGTTTACACTGTGTACACTTTAGGCCAGCCCTTTGTAGCAAAATATTAAGCTGAGGGTATTTTATACTTTCAGTTGACATAAAAAGCTTTGAGATTAAAAAAAAACCAATTTTACACTGTGGTTGCAAATTTCAAGTTTCTTAAAGCTTTTGTAGACTTGTAAGAGTCTTTAAATTTTAGTTGGGTTTTGTACATTATTTTGTATATTTTATTTAAAGTACTCTTAACTGATATATCTGGAATTAAACATCGGAATCAAATAGATGTTACATTTAATACAGATGAACATTAGGCAGCATTAACTGTTAATTTTATTATATAGGAAATGAAACATCAAATATATATTTTATCATTATGTTTCACAATCAGTGCTATAAATTTCTTTATGCAAAGAAGAACTTTCCTAATGTTAATACCATGTTTCCTAGAAGTTAACAATTTTTGTAAGCTAAAGTTATGAGCATTCTGCACAACCATTTCATGTATAATTTTTTCATGCATACTTATGTATGCAGATAGGAAACTGAAGTAATTTTTAATTTGCAATGAATCTCTATTATAGATGTATCAAAATATCACTCTGGTTGGCTTCACAGCATCTCAAGTACATTAACTTGTGTTAGCAGGTGCACATTTTACCGCTGGAATTAGAAACATTTCGACAGTCTGTTCTGCATACCATTCTGAATCCATTTTTCTGTCTTAAAAGGATCATAAATTTCAATGTCCTTTATTTGACTCAGTGGGATATAGCTGTTGTAAGTAATAGGGCACAGATGTGCAGTAGTATCTTGTTTAATGGCATTTCACTGTTCATTCCCTCTGACACCATTAAAAATTTTGCTTTATTGTAATTATCAGTGCAAAGTGTATTTACCATGGTAGAACTCCAGTGTTAGAATAGTTTTTTTCTTACAATATACTTTCTTTGGTTAGGTTCGTGTATGTGTTGCTGATTACATTAGAAATTGGTGTTAAGTCATTATTTATCACATTCTTTCATGAGAGCAGTAATAAAAGTGTGTAATCTAGGAGAAAAAGTCAAAGCTAAGTAAGCATGATGTTTAGGTCCTATTTTTCAATTTTATAACAGTTTTATTGCAACAATATTTGTATTTAAGTCTTCATTTTAATGCCTTGTGGTGGTTTTTTTATGCATGTCATTGAATTGTCATCCTGCAAGAATTGATGTGCAGCATCGGGTATTAAATCTACATAATGATTTTGAAACAGAGAAATAGTTGGTGGTAAAAATGTAAATGTTTTGCAAAAATTCCTTATAAAAAAGTTTTGTAGTAATATTTCACTTGTAAATTTTTCTAAAAAAAGGATGGAAAAGGAAAAAAAGGAGAGTAATATTTCCCCACGTCTAGAATTTAGAAATTAATTCTGTCAGCAAAGCCTGTAAGGCATTAATTTGACACTTTTACAATGCTGATTTGTATAATTTTTTGGTGGGTTTGGAACTAAAATCATGTACAAGTTGTTGCCTGCAATAACATTTTGCAAGTAACTTATTAAAATTCCCTTGAGTTTAAAAGGTTTCTTCATTTAATTACTTACAATATAAAGCAGCAATAAATTATGTTTCAGTGATAATCTGTTCATCAAGAACACTAGAAAGCAAATGCTTCTCAATGGGAAAAGATTGGCAGTAGCTTCTGGATGTGTGTAATTAAGGCCTGTACTTGCTGGTCAGCATTTCCCAACTGGCAGACTCCCAGCAGAGAATTAAACCAGCAGATCCTAGCTCCACGTGAGTTCTGTGCAGTTTGTTCAGCTCTTGCAAATGGAAGTTATGGTTATTCCAGAATATACCAAAGGAAGAACTTTTCTAAGGTAAGGAGTATGTATGCACACATACACACACACAAAAATTATTAAACTAAAAAAAAAAGAAAAAAAAAATCAATTTGAGAGGGAGTTAAATAATAGAGGTGTCATAATTGTATTGCAGATAGCAAATTAATAGAACAGATAAATGGAACCGTGAAAAGTACTGACTTCAACTCAGAAACTATATTGAGCTTTTCCTAGTGAAATGTAAAGGGGCTCCTGCATTGTGTTATACTAAAATAAATAAGATGGTATACTAAATTGCTAATTATAATGGTATCCAAATTTATTTTTTTTTTAATACTAAAAGAATTTTTATGGTAATCCTTGCCATACTTTTGCAGGTAACAAGTAGTAGTATTTCACAAAGGAAGAAATAAATACAGAATCACAGAATCATTTAAATTGTAAAAGACATTTAAGATCATTAAGCTGAACCTTGCGCTTCCAAGTCCAACACTAAACCATGTCCTTAAGTGCCACATCTACATGCACAACTGCTTGCTTATTGCATCTTCCAAAAGAAGATGGAATTTAAAATTTGTGGCTTCCAGCCTTGTGCTACATGCCAGAATCATCTTTCCTCTTTCATAATTGAGACTTAAAATCAATTATCATGTTTGATGAATGTCCGTTTAATTTTAAGTCTCATTAACCTCTATTTGAATGTAATGATTCTAATGTCAGACAAACTTATTAACTGAAGTTAAACTATGTCATAATTCAAAGGAACTGCATCTGACCAACTAGTATGTTGCTATTGGCCAATTCTTTAGTAGTGTGGCACTGGTATTTTTATTGTTAATAAATGCACAGGGATTTGAAGCAATTTCTAGATTATTGGTATGAGTAGTCTTCTGCTTACACAGCCACTGTGTATAATATTGTAAAGTGTAACAAAATCTAATGTAAGGACATTAAGTATAAATATGCATGTTGCATTTTACCCTTTTAGTCCTTTAAATGTGATGATTCTACTCTGTGAAGCACAAAGTGTAATACTGAATTGAGTAATTTCTCCTGCAAGTTTACATTCAGTACTGCTGCTGTCATTTTCTGAAATTACATTTTATATTTATTCCATTAGCTTAATTTTATGTCCAGCTAGATAGCAAATACCGGGATGTATTTTTCTATATGTGATATTCCTGTTAATGTTTAATTCAACTTCTTGCTAATTACCTTCACTTCTTTATGCTTTCCACATCTCTGCTTCAGATGCCTTTTCCTATCCCCAAAGCTACTTGCATAATTTCCTGATATCCTGAGGCTTGTCAATGCACATGATAAAACTGTGGTGGTCAATAGCTAGCATACACTATCTTTGCTTGCTAGAATAACTTCTATTGGTGATGCCATCCACTGACATGAATGTTGTTGTGAAGGCACTTTCCACAACTAAACTAGACAGTAAATCACAGTGAGGAGTGGGAAATTGCATTGCATGTACCCATTCCATAGCCCATTTGCCATTAATGGAAATGTTGAAGGTTCCTTCATTTTGCCAGGGAAATGAAGCATTTAGATAAATCTAGAAGCATTTGGATAAAGATTTATAGCTTGCAGAGGATTTATAACAGGTTCTGATGGTTGGGAATTGTTCAAGTGAAACGTTTCATAGAATCATTCAACTAGCACTGCTGCGGTATTTTTCTGTCTAGTTTTACTGTACTTTGTTGGGTATTATTTGTTGTTTTGGGGTGGGTTGTTTTTTTGTTTGTTCGCTCACCCACTTTTAAATGGCTGGATGAAGGAACATAGGCCTTTCTTTGACTTATGTGAGCAGGACTGTGCAATGTGAGATTTATACTATATAGGTTGCTTATCATTCATGCTTTTAGGTATGGAAAATGCCTAGTCTTGAACCATTTAATATTTTTTTTAATAATGGTTTTTAGCTCAAAGTTTCCATAAAAATAAAAATATAAAATTATATCAACCTTTAGAGTTTCCTATAGGAAGAAACCCTTTCTGTTCTAAAATTGGAGACCATAAACATTCAGTTTTCTTTACTAGCAGTTAATTTTACAGGATTTCTAGGATTTTTCCCTTTCTCTCTCACACCTGTCCCATATGCTGTTTCCTAGCTAGGTTTTCATTAAGACCTCTCTTATTGCATTCCTACATTGCTATGGTTTTTTATTTTAATAATCTTCTGCTTCTTGGTAAAACCATTGCAGAAACACATAGACTGGACAAAAGAAGCAGTCTGTCTCAAATATTTATATTGGAAAACTCTTTTGGAAAGTATTTCAGTTGAATGAGGTCTCTGTTCCATCTCCACTTATTATGGAAGCATAGCCCACAGTAGAGTTTGAAATGGAATATAAAATTTGCAGGGAAGGGGGTGTTTCTCAAAGAAAGTTTCTACTGCTGGTCTGAAATGCTATTAAGTGTTAATTTTTAAGTGGATTTAAGTTCAATGCATATCTGTGTCACTTGTATATATTTCAAAGGAAAGTCCTGGGACAAATTTGTGGAAGAGAAGAACCCAGTCTCAAAGCTGGCTGACCTTTTGATGTTCACATGTTTGTCAAAGTTGTAGAAGACTTAAAACAGCTGAAAAATAGCATTGAGAGAAGCCTGCTCTCCATACACCTAGACATATTCAGGCTTTTAAAAATATAACTGAATTAATGAGATATTTATTTACTAGCTCAATTTACTAAAACTACTCCTGATAGGTAAGGTGGGTGTCTCTTAAGTGATGTATATGCATCTTTCAGGGGTGACTTGAAAGATTCCTGAGTTTGTCCATCAAAAAGTATATGAAACACTATCCTCTTTCTAATTCCCTTTAGTCAGTTCTACTTCAGTCTTATAAATACACATCCTCTGCTTACAGCTTTATAATTATAAGGATCCAATATATAAAATTACACAGGTAGGTGGAAAGCCAAGAAAGTGAAAGCCAACTAAGTGAACTAAGATTTTTCTAGGCAAATATTTTACTCTTACACTGTTATAATTTTTACTTGTGCATGCCAGATTTTCATCACCTTCTTTTGTCAGTTCCTAATAGGAAACTTCCACAACTACATGTGGAAGAAATCCTTATTTAAAGGAAAAAAGGTAGCTAAGCATGAACAGGATTCTAGTTGGTGTACCTCTTCCCCTTTAAGTCTTAGGGGTTTTTATTGACAGCTAGCATTAAAGCTTACTGCTGTTGGTAAAGGGAAAAGAAGTCAACATAACTGAAGGAAGCAAAAATTACTCAAGAGTGAGATGAGAGGGATGAGAAAATATCCAATTTGCATGAAAAAAGGTGATATAAATTGCTAAACAGGACACTAAAATCCAGGAACAAACCTGAATGGGATCTAAAATTATAATAGAGGAGTAGGAAAAGTAGTAGTTTCCATTTTGAGCTAGAAGTAAGTGGAGGATAGGTAGGATTGCCCCTTTGTAAATACACGGTTTTTTATCCTTTTGACTTGAAACAACACTAGTCATGCACATGATGCAGGCAACTTCTTTCTGTCTTGATGAGCAGTAGAAGTCACTGAATACTCAGTAGAATCACTAGTAAAAGTTCTTTAAAAGTGGAAATCCTTGTTTGCATTTATTTTTCTAAATTGCTGGATTTGCAGCCACAGTGGACTAGGTTAAAACTGGAGTCCCCCAGGAGTTGTGCATGGACATAGTAAATGTCAGTCATCCTGGATCTGTTACCATCTGTTTGCATCAAAATAAGAAATCAATTTTTACAGGCTGTCATAAACCAGAAAGATTTTTCTACTTACACAGAAAAAAAATCAATTTCCCTCAGCTTTTTTCTTCTCTTACAGCATTACGAAACTACATGGAAATCAAGTTGCTAATCTTGAGGGCATAACAGTACTCTGGTTTAAATGGTAGGAGCTGAAGACAGGAAATAACAATACATATAAGGTCCTAGTCTTAAATATGGCAGAACTGATTTCACTGTATTCCAACATCAACTTACTGAAAGCATTTAAATTATGTAATTCACATGTATTATGGTCAATATGGCTTTTGCATTAAACCCAATGCACACTTCTACATTAATGTTTATACATTTTACTTCTGTTGAACTAAATGTCTGAAGTCTCTTCTGCAGCTAATATTGAAACCTTTGGGTAGCCTTCTCTCTTTTTACTTCAGGCTTTCAGAAATATTTTGCCATTGTGGATCACCTAGAAACCACTCTGCTACTTATTGCTGCTATTTAGCCAGTAGTGGTGAGTGACTGTGCCCTTGTTCTTCCTTTAGTTATGACTGTTCAATAGCCTCTATCTTCTGTTTGGTTTTGCACAGTGGTCTGTTACCACACTGTTAGAATCAAATTTCTTAGTCTTTGAAGAACTCTATTAGATGCGTTAGGTTGTTATCTAATTAGTTGACAGTAGCTGACTGATCACCCAGTAGCATGTGTGTGAGGAGTAGAGAATTGGAGAGCAATAGAGCATGCAACAAGCCAATATGTAAAGAGGCATTACCTGCAAAAACGCTAAATTTCATCCTGTCTCTATTTGATCTCTTTTGTTTCTTCAAGTTCATGTGGTCTGTAGGAAAAAAAAAAAAAAAATAGTGTCATTATCCCTGGTCTTGGGAAGATACAAAACACATGCAATGAAAAAAGTTGTCCAAGACAAATATTTATTGCAACCAACCCCTGCCAGCTGGACATGATATGGTGAGTAAAATCAAAAGTGAAATTTATTGGGAAAAATGATAGCAGATTTCAAATGTGTCACAGAGAAGGAATTTGGTGGGATTACCTTTTTGTCATACTGAATAAACGAAAATTCATCTATCACAATAATCTGTATGAATCCGTTTAAATGACTTCACAGAATGTCCCATGTAATCCTTCAGCTGAATTAGCTAGCCAAAACTTTCGACAAAGATTCTACAAACAGAAGTTTATAAGAAGGACCAGAAAATGCCTTTCAAAAAATGCCAACCCTTTTCGTTTTGGAGAACAAAAGCTATTTAACTACTTCACTGAGACCTTAAGGATCAATATCCATATTATGTACATCTAGTCAACTCTCACTTTATGTCCCTCAGGATTTAGGATTATAATTTCAAATTACTGTTGAATTTATCTGCTAATAATTTAGTAATTGTTCTTCTGGCTGGCCAGCTAAGAGATTTGATTAACCATTCTACATACCCTCTGGAATGTTATTCATTATGTTACAACAAGCGACAGCTAGGGACAAAATTTATATTTAAGCTTTCAACCAAACTCTTGCTGAATTTCATGGCTAGAAGACTTTCTGCTTTGCTGAATATTTGAGACAAGATTTAAAGAAGCAAAAAGATTATCAGAAAAGAATAAGGCAAATAAAATTTGAGGACAATGTAGCCTTGATAGAGTCATCAAGGCTACAGAAGAAGTCAGTAAGATACTTAGGGTCAATCTTTAGGATTTTTAGTCCTTGTTAAATGATAGAATGATTTTATTTGCTTTAAAGAATGTTGCACTTGATTTCAGCCCCAAGGACATGGGGAAATTACTTTCCTACAGATAGATAAGACTTTTTCACCAGTGCCCGCTTAATTTTGTAGCTAGCTCCGGATGTGACCCAAGAGGCAGGATGGTTTGTTTGTGGAGAAGCCCTGAAAGCCTCCTGCACTTATACTGGAACAGCTATTTTCTCTGCTTCACAGAAAATAGAACGTTTTCTGTGAGCCCAGAAAAGAGAAGTAGATCAAGGAAGTGAGGAGCTATATTGTGCGGGCTGGTGGCTTTGAAGAGCAAGAGAAGTTGAAAGAAAGGTGTTCTTTTCTGTTTCCTTGAGAGAGGTGGAAAGTGCTCTAAAAGTTGGTTACTTGCTAAATGTTGATCAAATGAAGCATGAAAAGCAAATGGATGGCGCTGGTGCGAGAGCCAAGCCCCAGCCCTAGCAAAAGTTCTGAACTCCAGCTGGCCCCTGCAGGGGGAGAAGTAATCCCCTTTTCTAAAGCTGTAAGGGCAAAGGTACTCACAGAAAATAAACTAAGGGAAGAAATAAAACGTCCCCTACAAACGAATGATAGAAAAATTCATCAAGGAGCATTACAGTTTCTTCCACAAGGTGGGAAAGCAAGACAGCTCCAAAGGTCTGCAGGGCAGCAGTCTGGCACATGGTGGATTGCTCTAGCTAGGCATTACCTTGCTATTTGTGCTCCACTTCTGAGAGAGCTTTACATGCAGCACAGCAGGACTCTGTGCAGTCAGAGCTTTGCCCACCTACCAGTACTGGTTTCTGATGTATGCTGGTAGTAGAGCTCAACTCATAGTCACTGTTTTGTTTTTCCTAAATGCAACCAATTTGTCTTGGAAAAAAGCTCAATGATCACAGACATCTTCTAGATGCCCACAGTGACCTGAGTATTTTATGAGGGTATTGTTGAATTCATCACATATTTTTCTGAGATGGGTGGCCATCTACAGAGATGCTCTACAGTTTGGCTGACCAGCAGGTGGGCTGACCACCATGGGCTGATTGAGGAACGAACAACCTGCAAGTGCTGAAGTGATCTCAGAGAGAAGCCCATCACACCCCGCATGAAACTGGATTTCTTTGCAGCTGGTGTAGTGGATGTTTTTCCAAACATCTACAGATTTTTTGCTTTGACTGGGTTGAAAACATATATTCTGCAAATATCTGTATTTTATTTGTGCTTAATCAGACACAATTAGGTAGCTCTATCAGTTGTGAAGTTGGGAAGGCAAACATGAGTGACCTGATTTTTTTGTTTGGTTGGTTTTTTAGGGAGGGGGGTTGGTTTGTTGTTTTGTGTTTTTTGGTTGGTTTTTTGTTTTTGTTTTTAACAGACCAAAAACTAAGGGGAAGTTTTAAATAGTGGTAGAAAATATTTATTATGCATTGAGTGTAACTTCAGAAAGCAGCTCTCCCTGCATCATTGTGTAAGAGGCAGTTACTTTGCTCATAACCTGAAGTTTAACTAAGATATGCTCAAATGAAAACCTCAGTAGCTACAGCACTTCCATCTGAACCCTTGCCTTGGTCAGCTGGGTCCTAGGGGATATGGTGGTGCTGGGTGCAGGTGGGAACCTGACATTGGCAGTCTGGTTTTGGTCTAAGAGCTTCCATCTGGCATCCGCAGGGCATGCTGGCAAGCAAGTACAAGCAGAATCATAGAATGGTTTGGGTTGGAAGCGACCTTAAAGATCATCTACTTCAGCAGCCCTGCCAGGGATAGGGACACATTCCACTAGACCAGGCTGCTCAAAGTCCCCATTCAACCTGGCCTTGAGCACTGCCAGGGTTGGAGCATTCACAACTTCCTTTGGCAATCTGTTCCAGTGCATCACCACCCTCTCAGTAAACAATTTCTTCTTTATATGTAACCTAAATCTCCCTGTAAGTTTGAGCCCATTTCCCCTTGTCCTGTCACTACAGTCCCTGATGAAGACAGCAAGCAGTTAATTTACGGCAGGTTTGCAAACATTTGCGAGGGTAGAATGCTGAGATAGGGACCCACCTTTCACACATTCTCTGCGGGAGGTGGTGGGATGTTGATGATTTGCAAGCGTTGCTCCATAAGGATCCTCTGCTGTGAACGCTCACCAATTCCTTCAAATCCGGCCGCGCCGCCTGCGTTCTCCTCCCCCGCCCTCCTGCGGAGGCTCCACAACCCACCCCGGGGCTGCCCGCAGAGGCGAGCGGGCCGAGCCAGCCCCGCTCAGGCGGCGGAAGGAGCACCCCTGCCCCCGAGCTCCGCACCTGCCCCCGGCGACAAGCAGCAGCGAGCAGGGGAACGGGGGCTGCCATCCCCACGGAGCCGGGATGCTGTGAGCTGTAAGGACAGGGAGGCAAGGGGTAATTGTGCCGGGATGTGGAGGGAAGGGTAAATCGCAGCGGAGGGGCAGCGGAGCGGTGCACTCACTCCGGATCCGGGAGACGGTCCCAGGCGCCGCGGAGCACCCCTCCCTGGGAGGCCGCGCTGGCCGCCGCAGCGGGTGCCTCCTGCCGGCGCGGGGGGACAGCGGCGGGATCGTGGTGGGCTCTTCCCAGCGTATTTAGAAGGGTTTTAGTGTGCTCCCCCGAGAAGTGAGTAGTGGGAAAGCAGCGGGTTTGAGTTTCTTTCACATATATATATATATGTATAAATTTTCGATTCCGAGGGTTGTGTTAGTTTGAGTCTGGAGAGCATAGCAGAGGGGAGAGTGAGAATGCCATCTCTCAGTGAGATGTAGTAGTTTCAGCCCCGATAAAATGGGTTTTTTGTTTTTTTGTTTTGGGTTTTTTTTTGGTTTTTTTTTTTTTTTTTTTGAGGAGATGGACTCAAGCTGATTCTTGGTTTGATCAGGTGGCTTGAAAATTAACTGTTCATGTAACTCTTCTTTGTTTTGCCTTGAGGCTGTGTACTAGTATTTCCTCCCAAATGAGCTGAATGCCTCTTAAGAATAGTTTAACTTTGTGGTAAAAACCAAGGGATAGAAATACTGATGCTTTACAGTGATGGTCTTCCTCCTGTCCTCACCTTCCCTTGAATATATGTGGCTTTGAAGATCTTCTGTACAATTTACTTTGACAAAAGTCATTGGTTTCTTCCTCCACTGTACAGGCTCTCTGGTGTCTGTGCTGAGAACCAGAAAAATGAGAACTGTGTAAAGCTTGGTCCTGGTTAAAATGCTTCGTGACAAATGAGTTGTTTTCATTAATGTAGCATTCAACTGGAAAATCTGTGAAAAGTTTAGCTGTGCATAGAATAGCTCTCCTTCTCCCCCCTCTCCTGCTGCTGCTGGAGTTGTGCTTGTGGTATGGGTAGTACTCTCCTTATTTCTCACCTCTAGTTGTGATCTTCACCAGGAGCATGCTGATCTTCTCCAAGAGGGTTATTCCTCTGCTGGGGAGCTGCCTCAGTCCCTATTAGCCCATCACCTGATACATTAAGTGGGCTACAACCTAACTAGAAGGGTCCCTTAGTGCTTACACGTGCTTGTTGGCATGACGGAGTGAACCGATTACTTGTCAGCATTGTCCCAGGCTGCACACAGTTCAGCCTGTTCTCTGTTAGGGCTTTTAACTTTTTCAGGTTAGAAGTACTTTGCTTCAATGTCAGATTTGGTATTTCTGAGCCAGCAGTGAAATTCACAGTAACTTGCACAGCTACCAAGTCATGAAGTACAAAGCCCTGGCAAACAAGATTTTGAAGAGTTAGTTTATTTTTGGACATGAATACATAATTTGTGGTGAGATTATGCTATTTGAAATATTCTTTTGGTTTCCACTAACTGAAGAGGAAGTCGTTTATGTAGTGGAACGAACTTAGATCTGCAGCAGCCTCAACTCACGTCCTAAAATGCAGTGTCACTGGTATCTGGAGGTGTGACCCTGATTCTGTGTCTGTTAACCTCAAAGCAAGCTCTCTGGAAGATGAGAATATACAGCCTTTTGGCAAAGTATAAATGACTAAATGCAATTACACATATTAAAATATTGCACCAATGAAATGTTGTGGTGTGGTATCCAAAAGATTATTTGCATGGTCATATTTCCAAGCTCAAGGGCTTGGAAAAGATCAATGAACATCCATAAGGAAGCTGGAAAAGCAGGTTTAGGAGGAGGACCAGGGCATATATGCATATTCATGTTGTGTAGGTGTTCTGAAAAACATTCTTTGGATTTGCAACTTACCTATTTACATATCATGCTTTCTCGATGAAGTCCCAGCAAAACATGCTGAGATTTTGACTTTTATGATGCATCAGTTGGAGAGCTCTGATGGGTAGCTGAGCCTCTCCTTGTCTTGTTCATTCTGTTTTAGCATTAGTGCAACAGTGACATTGTTACACTGACAGCCTGCATCTTACTTGCCTCAGGTGTCACCTGAGGCGATGCAGAAAGCTGTCTCTGCTAGAAGGAAGACCACAGAACACCTTGGAATGGAGAACAAGAGAAAGGACCCACAGTTTGGGAAACTTTCTCAAACACTGCTCCAACATACAGTGACTTTCACAGAAGAGGTGCTTATAGCCAGATACCTGTAATAAAGCAGCAAAACCAAGGGTGAGATTTTAGCTAGCACCAGAGGCAGCTGATACAAAGTGACTCTTATAAGAAAAAAACAGTGCCTCTTTAAAAAAACAGTGCTGTCTATGTAATCAACAGAGATAGCTTGTTGCTGGAGGCTCAGTTCTGTGTAGCACGTTGCTCTTTTTCTTGCTTTTTGTATAATGGATGTGACTGCTGTCATCTGAATTGTTTACAGCATGAAATATGTATTTTTTTCTGATGCTCAGGTCTCTAGAGCCATCCCCAGTGTCCAGTATATGTCATGAAAGACAAGGGATGAGTCACTTTCCTTGTGGGTAGCGATGAGTAACCCCCTCTCCTTCAGGGGGTGAAGCATGGTGAAGCTACCACGCCAGCAGTTAGGCACACAGGGAATCACTACCTCAAATCAGCTCTCTGCTGACTGCATGATGTAAAAACAGTTTGTTAAAGTCACATGGTTAAAGGCTTTTACAGCTCATAAAGTAGGAAAACTCAGAAGAAGGTAATAAGAAGCAGAAGTGTTTAGTTTTCCACCAGTTTCCCCAAATTGTGCTGCTTCTGAAATGTAAATCATCAGATTCATATGCAAGGTTTCAAAACTTAGAAGAGTTATTAGGATTAAGCTATAAAAAACAAATACTTGCATGAGATTTTCTTAAAGAATAAGGTATAAGTATTTAAATTCATATATGTGCTATTTCTTTTAGTGTGTACATGTCTTGAAGTTTCATAGAAACCTCTTGCTTTATTAATGACACTGTAGTAGCCATTCAGAATTAGGGCTGGATGTTTGGGGCATTTTTTTATTGTTCTTGTCTTGTAAAAGTTCTGGGAATAACATGCATTTATTTAATTTTGAAATGTAGCTGAGTCTAAGTGAATATCTTAAGGAAAAAATACAGATCAGATTCCTACCTTTGCTATGAAAATTCCATTAGAATTGCATTTGAAGCTCTGATTTAAGCCAATCTGGTTTTGGTACAAAAAGGCAATGTCATGGATGTAAAGGTGTTGTACTGCTCTTTCCAGGTCCTGGGTCATGTCTGTGGTCCTGACCCTGATTACCTGGGATTCTTTCCCAAGATTTTGAGGTGTTGGCTCATCAAAATAACATGATTTTAAATGGAAATACTCTAGGTCTGAGGAAGTTTTTATAATTGCAGATCCAGGATCAAATTTTGGATGGATGAAATGACCAACATAGTAGTTCATGTCCATAGTAAGGATTCTGGAAACCCAAATTTAAGACCAGGACAGCCAAACAGGTTTCACAGAACAGTTCCAGTTGCTTCTGCATTTCTGTGAAAAATTGGTATTTCAAGAGGGGAATAAATATGCACCACTTATGCCAGAGTACTACAGATACTGTGGATAAATATGGATGCCAGTGACAGAAAGAATAGTTTTCATCTTCCTGTCTTTTTTAGCATTTTGTTAGCAGCAGATTTCAGGCTGGTCATTATCTCAGTGGTCTGACCTTGACAGACAGCGCTTATGAACAGGGGCAGGGATAGAACTGCAACTCTCCTGCTGAGACAGAAATCTCTGCCTGATTGAAGCCCATGACAAAACTTCTGTCAACTTCAAAGGGGAAGGATTTCAAGCACAGCAACCTGAATGCATCTGAAATCCACTGCTGGGCAGTTCAGAAAGGTTAAGGTTTTTTTTCAAACATTATTAAGAAAGAGAAAAAGAGCAAATCGTGACTAGCATAAAGAGGAAGTTGACAGCTAAGTCCACAGTTCATTGCTAGGTTTGTATACTAAGGAAGCTGATTTTTGTGAAACCTGATATAAGCATTCACTTGACTTGGTTATTTCTGCTTAAAATGAGAGTGGGATTGTTTCTCCTTTGATTTGGTGTTATGGAAACAAACATTTAAGATTTGATTGTCACAAAAGCATCTGTAGCACTATTGTGGCTGTTCACTTAGCTAGAGTAGCCAAACTCTCCCAGCAGTAGCACCTGCTAAAGTTTTGACTTAAATATCTCATAACTTCCAGTTTCCATGTGTTACTTGTCTGTGTTGTGAAAAAAAAAAACAACCAACAAGTCTTCAGCCAAAAGTGCTTAAAAACTTATTTTAAAAGTAATGTATTTTAAAACCTTTTTCAAAGGAGAGACTAGATGGGAATGGAAGTTTATAGATTTTTGACATGAATTTAGTGCTCACTCAGCTTATGCACAATATTTCATTTATAGCCTTGATATTTAAATCTAGTCTCTAAACTCAAGTGACATCTCATACTCTGACTTCAGTGCTTAGTAACAGAAAAATAACCCCCTAAAATGCCCGTTTTGTTTCTCTTTTCCATACTGGAGCAAACCCTATCAGATTTATGAAGATTGGGAAGTTCAAGGGGTCTGTTATGTTAAGCATAACTTCCTTCATAAAGCCACAAATGAGCTTGTTAAAGTAATGTCTGCCTTATGGGTCTCTAGGGAGCATACAAGCAGTGAAAGGCATCCTCTCTTTAAGAGCAAGATGGAAACTGGCCAGAGCCACAGATCTTGGGGAAGGCTTTTAAGGAGGGGAGAACAGGATGCCACAGGCTCTGCTGCAGGCTTGCCTGGAATGGAAGGTTCAAAGTGCTGAAAAGACACAATTGGTTACTCTATCAGGGCCTAATAAATTAGGTCTCAAGAGAGAGATGATGCTTAAAACAGATAAGCAGAAGCACTATGTTCCTTGTCCTAACTTCCTTAGCTCGTATTTTTGCCCGCTTGCTTACATACCACAGTTGAGTAATAATTGCAAAGCAATAGGTATGATGAGGCTGATCTGCTATTCATGTCTTCACTGTCAAAACAAGCAAAACTGGACTCTTAAAATGAACCTCCAGTTTGTAACTACTTGTGCAAGAGCAGACTTGCATCACTATTTTCCTTGTTGTTTCTCTGCTATTATTTTTCAGCTTCTTGGTGGTAAATTACTCTGTCAGCAAGAGGAGTAAATAGGAGACAGTATGTATGTAGCAGCACATGGACGTAGCTAGGCCCTGAAATTGCTTTCATAACAAGGGTCCATCTGCCTGAATTCTGTAACTCAAAGATTACTTATGAGTTTTGATGTTTGGTGATAAAACACTTTGAGCCTTATGAAGTGACTGAAGACATTCCTTCGTGAAGCTCACTTCGGATGGTGGTGTGAAGTTTTAACTAATCTGTGGCTTGAACGTGATTCAGTAAAGTAATTCGGTTTGAGCATGTGCTTAATTTTGTCACGATAAAGAGTAGCATACTTCAAATTCCTACATGCTTTCCTGAACAGAACTCTGTAGTGACATGGTGTAAGAAACAATGTGGAGAGAAGTTAGGAAATGTTTAGGTAGTGAAAGAAGATGAAATAATGACTGGAAGCAAAATTCATAGTAAACTTTATGTATTTGCACCACAGAAAAAATATCTTTCCAAAGGATATCGTAGGTGCCTATTTCTAGGAAAAAATTTAAAACATGAGCATATAGCCTGCAAGGAAACTGGCTATACGTGGTATATATTAGTGGTTATTCAACCATGGAAAGGGGGATTTGTGCTACTGATGGGATATATTTCTCCTGTTAGGAAAATACTGAGTATAGGGGATACAGAACTATGCCTGCTTCCCTCTTCCCTACTCCCCATTTGGCTCTGTTTTCTAAGGGAAGAACGGGAGAAATCATAAAAGTGGTGTAAATGTTTGTGTTTCTGAAGCTGCGCAGCATTCATTTTCAGCTGACTGAGCAGTAGTACTGCCCCAAAACATGATTTCCATCTACAGTACAATCTGAGATTCAAGTACATATTTCTGTTGACAGAAAAGGAAAATAAAGTTGAGTTTGGTTCAAATAGTCATGAGTTTGAGAAGTGGCTTGGATTAGTTTCTCAGATTCAAAGAAGCAGTTTGCAGTATGTCACCAATAGCCAAGTTACTGTTATTACTGATTTGTAACATTACTTTTTTGTAACATTACTTTTCCCCCTCTGCCTTCAGGTGTTAGTGCCTATTCTAAGCTATAAGAAAAAACATACCTCCTGGCCAGGTTATGTTTCCCAAGATATGAAACATCATGTGGAAATCATGAAAAGTAAACCACAGATTATGAAAGGACTAATGTCAGGAAGAACTCATGTTCCCATTTGCACATCTGTGGTAAAGCCTGACTTGTAGCGGATATATGCTGAAAATAAATAAGGAAAGACTATTGTGTGACCTATACAACACTGGAGAGAGGAAAAAAGAGGGCAAAAAGAGTGTACTCCTTTTGGTGATTTTTAGTCTCATATGTAACCTGGTAGTGAATTGCATTCATGAGAAAGTAATTAAATGCTTAGTGTTCCAAATATTTTTATTACCCATATCTTTTCCTAATCATTAAAAGTTGTGTCAAAGTATTTTCTGTATAATTATTAGATTTTAAACACTTTAGTTGCTTTGTCATATGAGTACAAGAATTTCCAGGAATTTATATTTTGGGCTTATAAATTTCAAAGGCAAGACTTCAGCTGGCCATCAAGTCACTAGAATTTGGAATCATGTGAAGATCTGCTTCCAGAGTACAAAATAGGATTATTCTGTTGGATTACCTTTTAATTGTGTTTCCAGTAGATTGCACTTCTCTGTTGTCTTGAGCTTTTAATGTCAACTGAACTCTTATCATAAAAAGCATCTTACTGTTTTTGATGAGATTAGTACTAATCTCAAAGGATGGCATCAAAAGCAGTGTGGCACTAATCACTGGGATGTGAATCTGTTACCTGTAGAGCAGCAATAATAAGAGCCATGTACCGGGGAACTCGCACTTCAAGCAAACCAAAGGCTTGATTTCAGTTTAGGACAGAGTGTGAACAGAAATGATAGATAATAAATTGTTGGGTAAGCAAAGATTTGTCATCCCATCAGTAACAAATGATTTGAAGGCTTTGCTCAGGGTCAGCTCTCTGCTCTATGTTATGGCAGTGAAACAGGTGTGCCAGGCAGAATAGTGGAAGTAAGCATGAAGCTAAAACTGGGATGAATTAGCTTAAATGAAAGGACTGAAGGCGATAAGATAGAGTGTGAAAGGGAGAATGTAAACTTGAATGTTCCATTAACATTTTATTAAAATGCCTTGCTGGGTATTGTTATTTATTCTTTTTGTAAACACTGGCAAAGTGTATTAAAAATATAGTGCATAAAATCTATTATTTATGTTAACTATCAGCATTCATTCAAACACCAAATTACCATGTAGCTTACTTATTAGAAAATTAAACAGTAAAATACAGATTTTTCACCTCTGGAATAATTGCAAGGAAGCATTCAAAGAGTCTGCTTTCAATAATTTATAAAAGGGTGTTTGGCCATGTGTTGATTAGTAAATACATCTGGAAGTGTGACCTGCGTCTTCATAAACAGCATTTTTATCTCTGTCTTCAGGATTTTTTTCTTAAGATTTTCCACTGGTCAGAACTAAATTCCAAATTTCAGTGATTTTCATCCTTAAATGTAAGGGAGGAGGGGGAGGCAGAAGAAAACCTCTGTACTGTCACAGTACACTTATTGATTTGAAATTCAGGGGCTTTTTTTTATATTTTGCAGACAATATTCTAATTCCAGGGCAGTGCTACATGCCATAGAAACAACAATTATTAGGTGGCAGTTTCAGATTCATCACAGTGTGAATGGGGATTCTGCTGAACCTTTCTGCACAACCTTCATACAGACCCACAAACTGAGCTGAACTTCTGGAAAGGAAGAAGAAACAACCTTTTATATGTAAATAAGCAAGTAAGTGATTTCAGGCTTTACTGTAAACATTAAAGAGAACTTTCTTTTGGTTTGTCTTTCCTCATGCACTCTGAAAAGAGATATCAAACTGATTCTTTTTTTTTTGTTGTTGTTCTATTTTTCAAATAGCTTATAGTGGTTTCCAAGAGTAATTAGACTTTGGCATAAGTTACCAAAGATAAACAGAGGTAAACATTAGAGGATACTGAAAGTGATGAAGGGCAATGTAGCTGTAAAGAATTCTATTGTTCTTCTCCATCTTTTCTAAATTTCTGCCCATGATATTTCTCAAAATCTGGAGAAAATGAGACTGAGAACAAAATCTATATTCAGGAAACAATCACCACATTTGGCTATGAAACGGATGTTATTGTTTATTATAATAATCATAGCTTATAAGTGAAATGGCTCTTTTTAATATAAAAAGTTATGCAAGGTTATTTACTTTTGAAATATGAAATCTTGTTGGTAGCTGTGTTTTTAATTCTCTGCTGCTTCTGTGCTTGTTATTACCAATGTTGCAATGTCAGGAGATTGAATGTTATGAAGAGTCCAGTTCATTTACCACTGGGAAGCTTCTGGGGCCTTTCCATGAATTTCAGCTGGCATAGATAAGCCTTTATCTGCTAGAAGATGCAAAACATATTTATTCATTAATTCTATGAGTGCAATTTGCTGCTCGAGTTTTTCTTTCTACCATTTATATTCTTTTGACAGGCAGCCATGATCTCTAATTGCTTTCTTTCTCCTTTAAGTTACAGTTTCAGGCTCTCGTTAAAAAAAAATGATTAAGATCTTGAACTCCAAAGAAAGCAGCTATTATCTTGCTTTTCAGGACATTTTCAATGAAGTAGGAGATGGTAAGTGTAGAGTGAATGAGATGTATGTTTTGTCTGTGTGTAAGGGTGTGTGTGTGTGTGTGTTACAGAATAATCTGTAATTTGTCTTGACATAACAGTGTAAGTCATGATGGTGAGATATACCAGGGCTGCAGGGGCACACAGCTCAGCAAGCTCCTTTGTGTGCTGAACTGGCTAATTTTTTGTTGTTTGTTTTCTTTTTGTTTTGGTTTTGTTTGTTTGTTTGAACTTCATGTGGATACTTTCCTGTCATACAACCAGGTGAGAGATACAGCAGTAGCAAAGTCAATTAATATGTGCATTTTTTCAGCACAATTTTTGACACTTTAGCTGCAGTAAATCTGTAGATAGATAAATTCCACTGTTAAAAGAAATTTAGAAAGTCAGTAATAAAGATATATTTAGCCAATATACTATAATATTTAGCAAATATACTACTTTGTATATGAAATTAAACTTTAATGGAATATAATAAAATGACAGCTTTTGTAATGTTATTCACTTTAGGAGATACCAGCTTTCTGAACAGCTTACAGGCAGAAGAATTGTCTTGCCTATTTTACTCATGGTTAAAGAACACCATTAAAGTTTTGAAATAAAACCTTAAAGTACTCACATATTTACATTTTTAGTTTTTAATCACAGCGTTAAAATTTTGATTTCTTGGTGGAGGTGGTAATTTTGTATTAATGAACTGAAATATATTTAAACAGCTTTTCTGTTGATGTATGACTAAAAGAAAGGATTGAAATTTCTATAATTCATTAGGTGCCTTTAGTTAGCAGTCTACAGTGACAGAGTGCAAAAACTTTCAGATCTCTTCTGAATTTTTGAAGCCAGAGATGTGTGGAGTACCTGCCAGGCAATGGAAAGACATTCTTCACTGGGACCTTGCCACCTGCAGGGACTGGCATTGCTCTAAAACTTTCATTTTAATAAAAGTTTTGAGCAGTAAAAGAGCAGACTTTGTCTGTGTTGAACAGAGACCAGACCGAACCAAACTGCTTGTACAAGTCAGAATCCTCCCCATCGCAGTCCAGAGCATGCCTGTTGTGCCTTCTGCTTAACGGCAAAATATAACAAGCTTCTACAGTCTATGAAAAGGAAGAAGCTGTCAGTGTTTGTTAAGCATCCCACTTGAAGCAGGCATGGAGCCTTTTTCCCCTTTGCTGAAAAATGCCAAGTCATTGAACACAACACTGAAAGGTGCAGTGGAGCTAGCACACAGCCCTTTCCAAAATGGCAAGATACACTTGCCTCTTGGAGCCAGATTAGTCAGGAGTATTAGCTGATATATTTTGACCATTTGTGATCAGAACTGGCCTGTCCAACATACACCTCTTTAAAATTATTGCAGACTTCAGACTTTTTAAAATTGCATTCCAAGGTGGAATTTAACATTTGCTAGACTTAGGCATCTGCAATCACTCCTGCTTATCCTCAGTCTGATTGGCAATTGTGAGAGGAACAACAGACTGATTATAAAACGGTGTTAAGCATCCTAAATGAGAACCATCCTAGCCACCTGATGGACCTCAGTGTAGTTTCATGAGCAATCTTTAGCTGTAACATGCCCCTAAAACCTACATATCTTTCTCTTTTAAAGGATTATTTTGCATTCCTTGTTGAGGCTAGGTTAATTTGGAGGTGATAATCTCTTAAACTGTAGCATTTTTCCCTTTTATCTTTTTACAGAACTTTCAGAAGCTGAAATACTGATCTGTATCTGAGACCACTGGGAAAATACATTGAGCTCTTTTGGGAGATGGGAATTTCCAAAGATCCATAATTTAATTCCAAGGTTGTATATTTCACCAGTAAATCTTTTCAAAGGAGAAACTGAAGTAGTATTGGAGCATGTAAAAATTGCTAAACCTACCTGAAAAAGCTATAAGGATTCATTCTTTAGTTACAGAAATGGATTGGAGAATTACTTCACCTATAGCAAAGAAATTTAACTATGGGATTTCAGATGTGAGATGTTGTTTTCCAGATTTGATGTGTTCCTCAACTGCTTACTGAATATAGAGGTATTACTTATCATCTGTGTATCCTAAATCCAGCCCTTCCCACTGATTTGAAAGTTGCTTGACTAAAGTGCTATACTTTTTTGCAACCCATGTCTGAGACTTTCTCCTGAGCATGGTGTGTGCCTCAGTTTTGTTTTTTTTTTCCTGAGAATTGAGAAGTTCTCTGTTTATAGCTAGAAAAAATGTGGTGTTTCAGGCTAGTCTTTGTGTAAGACAGAGTACTTTTCACCTCCCTTTTAAATCTGTGCCAACAAGCAACTGAAGGTGAAAAATCTGAGGTCAGGAAAGGAGTGTAGAATATTTTTCTAATACTGTGGTTAGGGTAGTTATATAAGATGGGAGCAGTCATAGCTTCTTCTTCCAGCTCCTGGAGCCTTTTTTTATGCTTTTCTGAGACTGGAAGCAATTGCAGTAGGACTCTAGAGTGGCTGCTGATTATGGTGGCCTTCTGGGAAGTGGGAGGTTCACTTCTGGGGTCTGAGTTGGAAAATTATGTACTTTAGCTCTGCAATTATTTATCTAGTACATCTCTATCCCATCCATTTAAGGACTATCAGAGAGTAAGAAATCCAGTCTTACAGTGTCTGACAGTGCCTACCAGAGTGATCTCTGAAAAAGATTTGGGGTGAACGCATGTCTCTTGGCTGTCTGTCAGCAGACAGAGAAGCTGAGGTGTTCTGGCTGGGAGGTAGTTATAGATGCTTAGTTTTGCAGGGGTGATTGTGCCCACCAAAGGCATTGCATACAGCCATGGCACATGAGCTGTCTCTTGCTGACAGCCTTGGTTCTTGATAACTGGTGGGCCCATGGAGAGCCCTGCCCTGTGTAAGGAGGTACCATCAGGGTGAGGAGGCGGCTGAGCAAAGTCTTTGTGGATCCTAATACTGAGCCTGCAGTCCAATACTAAATCTGCAGTCCAGCAGAAGCCTGCCTGGGGAACCCGTGACTCCGTTGCTCCTAAAGAGGTGTTGCATGTTTCTAAACACGCAAGGAACCAGTTATTTTCATCCCTTTGGGGCATTCTAATGAAATCAGAGACTGTAGAAATAAATTGGCACATGGTACAAAGGAGATTAAAGTGGATTCAATTTTGCTTCTCTGAGAAGGATTTCTATTTAATTTTCATAGCAACATCTTGTGTTATGATAATGAATCATGCGTTTATACAATGAAGTATGTGTTTAGTAGTGCTCACTCTTTTTTTACTAGGCCTTTTTTAACTTAATCTGATAAAATTGAAATTGAGTTAAATTTGTATGTTCTATGGGACAACTCATTTCCACTTGTTTTTTAACCCTATACGTGACTCAACCAGGACAAAGCCTTGCTGGAATTACCTGTTGCTACCTCATTTCTTTTTTGTATTAGTAATTTAAGATGGCACAAATTTTAACTTATTATGCCAAACCAGAAGAGAGAAGGTCAGATGAGGCAAAAGCCATATCAAACATCAGGTTTGTTACTGTTTTTTAGAAAGGAATACCATTAATTAATTTTTATTTATTTCCAAATGCATTTCCAAATTCCAGATTTCCTAGATCATGTTGGAATTTCAAAAGCTGAAAAAGCTGAAGTAGGGTGGAATCAAGGGGAAAATTTTAAGTGAGCAGATCTGCAGAATGAATGAAGAGTTCCTGGAAGGCTGTGAAGTTTTCAGAAAGAGAATATATGATTCTTCAGATTACAGTAACTTGGTAATTTTTCACCCTGCACGTAAGCTGTTATTTCCTTTTTGTTAAAAAGTGGGTGCCCCATGATGACTCTTTTTGGCATCCTGATCCAAAAGGTTACTATCACAGATGGGATAATCTACACTAAAGTTATACTTCTTATAATCTGTTTGCTGAATGAACTTAATTTAAATGAACTTTGATTCTCTATTGGATGACCTTTGTTTTATTTTACACTTACACCCATTCCTCCTCTCAAAATCCTCAGGCCAGCTGGTCCTCCTAGCTATGTAAGTGCCATTTCCCTGTGCTTCTGACACCTTTGTACCCACAAGCCCTACCTGATTTGTTCAGATGCAGGCAGTGTGCTCAGTATGCCTGCAAGTATAAGCTTTGCTGGCCCTGGGGAGCTGCAACCTGCTGCATGGCATTTTTGGCAGCGTGTTAAAGAGCGAGAACACTGCATGTACAAGGAACATGTATTATGAGTGAGGTGTTATATTAACAGGTGAATTTTCTGAATAAGACCCAATTTTAAAAGTTGTTATTATTAAAATAATATATAAAAATAATAATGTAATAATTAGCAGAATATAGAAATGTACTGTTCTGTTAGATGTGGTAGGAAATGTTCTGTGTGTACACACACTGATTTTTCTTGCAAATATCTGGCATAATCTAGGTAATTTAAAACTTAGCAGAATGGCCATAAACCAGATTTAAACTAAATGAATGGCACAGGTTTAATTCATGCAGGAGCCTTGCAAAGTTGTTAATATCTTTGGGGTAAAATCCTGGTACTTCTTTAAATCCACAGCAAAGCATTCCATATCTTAAGGTCAGGCCTCACTATATCGTACTTCTAAATTTCATTGCTCCTGACAAAATCCTTTACGGTTCACACTAAAATTCCTGCTAATTCCTGCACAAGGCTGCCTGGGAATGGAGAAGTGAGTGGCAGGAAAAACTTACTGATGCTTTTTTCTCTTTTCCTTCTGTGACAGCACGATTCTCTGAAACATTCTTGTCTGCAGGAGATGTGGTTTCAAGATACCCCTTCCCAGGTCTGTATGTAGTTTGCCTGGTTTTGCTTTCACCTCTATGGGGAATTCCCTGTGTACTCAGTATATAAATGTAAAAGTTGGTGAGATGCTTGAATGACAGTTTTAATTGCTGTACTTTACCTAGCAGCTTATATTTGGTCAGATATAGACTGTAAGATGATTGGAGCTGATCCATTTTTGAGGCAGTGGGTCCTTCCTTAGAGACTTGACAGACTGAGGACAAAAGCAACCTTTATAGCATGCTTCTGAACAATTCTGCATTGTAAGTTTGTTGACTTTCCAGCTTTGTGCCAAGTGAAGTACAGTTAATGAGTATTAGTTTTCAAGTTTGAGCCACTTTTACTCATGTATACAGGATTGGTGTTGACAGAGGAAGTACAAATGGAATACCAAGCACCAATTACTGTGCTGCTTTTATGATCATTGCTAAAATATTTTTCCCCCGTTTTTTCAGAAACTATTTGCTTCTGGGTTTGACAATACTAGTCAGAAGCGTTATCAAGAAATAGCCGTCATCTTATAGCTTATTTGTTTGTCAGAAGCTCCAAGATTCATGCTATTCAGTGTATGATATGTGAATAGTGTCCATATATTTCCAAGAACAAGTTTTACATGCTTCTGGGTAGGCAGTGTGCAGTATGTGTTTGGTTAATATGTGGATGGAATTGCTTGAAATCCAGAACAGAGCAACGCTTTGGTTTGTGGTGTAACTGGGGGGGGTCTGACCCCAAAAAGCACCAAAGGATGCTTAGCTTTCAGGGCACAAATGTGGGCTTCTTGGACTGATTGTCTCAAATAGATTCTTGATATGTTAAATATATTTTTAAATACATATCACACCTAGTCACAGAACTAAATCTGAATTTCTTTGTATGCTATAGAAAAGTGCTTGTAATTCATCCTGTCATGTGCTATGTGTGGGTTTGTGCGGTATGTTTAAAAAAATCATGCAAACAAACAAAAACCACATTACCTTAGGGCGAAGGGGATTAGAATGGAAAGAGATTCTAAAATAAAAAAGTTAATTTGATATGCCTTTCCAAAGATGCTGGATTGTATTCAAGCATCCAACATAGCTACTGGCACTTCTCTTTATTTCTTCCTTTATTTTTCAAGTGGCTACAACAGAGCAGCCACGCAGCAAGCTATAAATAATAACAATAAAAAAATATTTTCTCAGAGGTGATCAGTTTTTAACATATTTAACAGAGGAACAAAGCATATTTGGAAATATGTGGTCTGTTTATCAGCATATGCACATACTGAAAGTATAGCTTGGTACAGTTCCAGTCCTTAAACTTCAGAAGCATTTTGGATGAGTTTTCAAGTTGAGATTACAGAAAGAGAACTCTAAAGCTTACTTTGCTGTTTGTTTTCCTTTTTTGTCTTTCTTCTTTATTTTCTTTTTAAGCATCTAACAGTCTTTGGAAGCCTTTAAAAAGAACTTGTCATCATGGAGGTATTTAGCCTAAATTACTATATTTCAGTGGAAATGTTTAATGAAAAACTGGGTTACTGCAGACATACATGATAAACATATTAAAAGGTATTGCACAATGCAAAAATGAAAGATTATTTTCTTGTTGGCTCATAATGACCTAATTTCTATTCTAATAAGCAGACAGAAGGAGGGAATGAAATAATTAACAAAAATATGCCAGTTACTTGAGGAAACCTTAAATAGCCTAAAGAACTGAAGGAATGAATATGAATATTTTGGTCCTGTCTCACCTGTAAGTGTTCATAGCCACTGATTTAGTGGTAAGTTAACAGCCTTTAAATAAGGCATTACTAATCACTGAACAAGTATGCTTTGCAAAATATGGTCTCTTACTCAAATAAATTTTAATTTTCATGCTGTGCATGTGTACATTTTAGATCTTCTGCTATATTCTGGAAACCTCTTGTTTCTGTATTGTGATGCACTCAGTAGTGTTCTCAGAATTGCTTTTCAATAACTAAGATTTACTTGATGGTTGTTTGGATAAGTCAATAACAAGCAAACCCAGGAATTTCTCTGCTTCAGGTCAACACTAACATATCCCACATAAGCAGTATTATTGTTCTATGGTGACAAGAATTTTAAAGATACTCATGGGACACTTAGACATCCAAGTTATTTGAAAATTGTCCTCCTTCTCCTTTCCTGATCCTTCAGCATACATGATTTTATATGGCAGCACAAAGGATGGAAGACTCCTGTATGAGTGTTAGACACACCTGAATTAAATTATGGAGTAATAACAACTCCAACAGTTGACCACTGACAACATTCAAGGGTGGCATATCCTATTTTGTTCCCAAAGTTTCAATTGTTCCCAGTGTTCTCACCTCTTACTTTATGCATCTTTCCCCATTCTAGTTCAATTTGGCAAAGCTATGGATAGCTTAAAAATGTAATTAAAAGAATAAAAATGATTAGGTCTGTTTTTTTCTTAGAGTCTTAGAAAGTCCAGAAGCTGTTTTTATTTCTCAGAAATACGCAGAGATGTTGAAATTCCTTGATCAATATGAAAATCAGACTTACTGTGAATCAAAAGTTCAGGTGAATGAAATTTGGCAGTTTAGCTTAGACCAACCTGTAATTAAGTATAATCCCCAAAATCACCTCCTGAGTGTGAATTTCGATCCTGAGATACGTATGTATAATTGTAACTAAATCTGTATGTGATGTTTCTCTTTGACTTCATAAAATGACAGTAATATGCTAAGGTATGAGTAAATAATGAAATCTTAAATCTTACTTATTTTATTGTCTTTGTTTTCCAGTCACCAAATCTAGTTGCTCAGGGCAACTATCTACTCTACCTGCTCGGGGCAGAGTTCTTGCTTTAAAGAGTAAGGAAGGCTGTTTCAGTAGTAAATTGTTTCCCCAGAGACACATGGAAGAATATAGTAATGACAGTTAGCTCTTACCTTGTAAAATGCAGAGGTTCTTTAAGTTATCAGACTTCAAAAGCCCTGGAATTCTTACCCTTAAATTGCTGAATACTAATTAAAAGATGACTCCTGTACATTTTCTTATACTCCAGTCATCAAAAAGGTGTTCCAATACTTTTGTATTTGAGATTAAATGCAAAGTAAAAAAAATGTCATTGTGTTGAGGCTTCTGAAAGGATAAAAACAAGATAAACTGTTTCTTTCCTTCTTCTAGCTAGTGGCTAAGGCTGAAAAGGTGGAAGACACCAGTATCACCCCTCTCACTGTGATGAAACTTCCAGGGAAAAGCATCCTGTGCTTCTGAAAGTGAGTGGTGCATGAGCACAAAAAGGACTGCACTGTGCCTTTCCTAGACAGCTTTCTTCTTGGAAAGCTTACTTGGAAATCTAGTTAGCAGATTAGCCTTTCATGGTTTAAATCTATGTATAGTCTAGGATGCGAAAAAAACCCTTCTGTGTCTCGTATCCATGAGCAGCAGAATGAAGTTGCCCACTTCAGGGAAAGCTAATTGAGGTTAGCTCAATATTTATCTCTCTGTTCTTGTGCTGTGAGCTTCTACCTTGGGTGCCATGTTGAATTCTGTAAATCTGCACAGTGGAAATTTAATCTCTTAGACAAGTAAGGCATTATGCACTAAACTGGTTTTCAGAATAAGATATAGTCCATTAAAAGTTCAGCTTTGAATAATTTGCAAAGGATATGTGTTCAATTTGGTTTCATGTGTTCATATAACAAAATGTAAATCCAAAATCAAACAGCTGAATGAATTGTAATTTTTGTTGTTAATCAGTCTCTGGGGAAAAAGGGTGTAATTCCAGTCCTTCATCTGCATCTAAATTTAACCAACTGGTATTACAGTCTCACTTATTGAAGTAACAAAACTTTTGTTCTGATGCTAGAATGATATGGACAATATGTCTGCACTGTCTGAAATCAGGCAGGAGGTTATGGAGAGACTGGCAAATGTTACTGACAAAGCCCTGGAGCAGAGAAGACCTCTTGCTAGCTAGGCATCTCTCTGGCTGGAAGACCATTCTGAGTTTATGAAGCAATTCCTTCTCAGTGGTGTTGGTTTAGCATTCACTAAGATGCCTCTTACTGATTAAGTCTCTCAACAGCCTCCAACTGTTAAGCTGTTGAAATTGCAGGCAAGAAAGCAACTAGCCTTGCAATTGGCTATTTAGTGAGGGAAAAGAATTGGGGGAGTATATATAGATTTGTTTCTCTTTTGCTCCAGATTGACAGCTATGAAATCTTTAAGTTCAGATAAGCAACTCTGAAGACCTGTAAAACTAAAGTGGATATGAAATCTTTCAAAATGAGCATTAGTAAGAAATGGAGCTGGATGCGTAAGGAGTATCTCAGAGATTTGTCACTGTTAGACAAAATGGAGTTTGTGTGTGCATGTTTACATGCACTAAAGGAATAACAATAAACTTGGGGTCTTTTTTTTGTGTAAGAATTCAATAAGCTGATGTTTTAAATTTTTTTTGGTTTGGTTTTGTTTGGTTGGGGTTTTTTGTTATGGTGGTTTTGGTTTGGGGTTTTGTTTGCTTTTGTTTTATTTGGTGGTTTTTTGTTTTTGCTTTTTTTCTTTTTTTCGTGTCATTTGTTGCATTTTTTGTTCTAGAGATCTTGGGGAGATTTGTAGAATGAGAAAGCTATTTCCAGGTCAGCGCTATCTATTTGAAAATGCGTTAAAGCAGCAGGAGTGAAGCTCTGATTAGTGGAAGATTCCCGACCTATTTTTGAATGAAGTTTTACGTGGTTATACATATAACAACTGAGTTCATTACGTGTAAGTAGTAATATGATTACCAATGATCCATAAAATTAATTATTTTACAGTTGACAAAAATTCTAGTAAAAGCTGTGACATAGAATACAGTTTCTGGTTAAGTAAATCTTCCACTGCAATTTCTTATTGGTAGACAGGTGTTGGGGTATCCTTAGTTTAATAAAAAAATACTGATATATTTCTGCTGTGTGTGATATTTTTTTTCTTTAAGATAATGTTACTCTGTTAAATAAGGATTGCCTGAAAAACATGATACCATTAAGAACAGAGCTGTGTCAGTAAAGCACAAAGAAACTCCTTTTCATGCATTTTAGGTTGCAGTTACCAGGAGAAATGCACTTTACTTGATGCATGTTGAATTCTGGGATCAGTCTTTTTTATCTCTGTTTTTTTTTTTTTTTTTAATGAGAATGTGATCAGTGACAGGTGTCATTACCGGTGTTTCATCAGGGGAAGCAGATAGAACTCAGAGAAAGATTTAAAATGGAAGCTCCCTTTCAGTTTGCTGCAGAAATACACATCCTCATCTTGATAAGGTAATGGGGAATCTCAGAAAAACATATTTGCTTGTAACTTTTCAGTACTAAATCAAATGATATTTTGGTTTACATATTAAAATATTTGGGGGTTTTGGGGAGAGGTTTGTATGGTTTGGTTTTGTGGGGTTTTTTTTTTTGGTTTGGGGATTTTTTGTTGGGTTTTGGTTCTGGGGTTTGTGGTTGGTTGGTTGCTTGTTGGTTTTGGTGGTGGTTTGGGTTTTTTTGGTTTTTTTTTGTTTTTTTCCATTTTTTTTTTTTCGCTGAGAAACTGGTTTGGTTCTAGCACCACCAAATGTGGGTTTCTCTTGTTTCTCTTATGATGTTGCATATGCTCACTGATATATATAAAAAAGAGATTACTTGCTCATATTCTTTATTCATGTTCCTTTAAAAACTCAGTGTAATGTGCTCTTGAATACAGAAGTCTGAAGTGGACTACTTGCTGGATCATTTTAAAACATCATGAGGTAAATTTGTTAATATTTAGAGAACTTTAAAGAGAAGTGGTTTAATAGGAGATTTTTATTACAAGAGTATAAATGAACTGTTTTGTATGTGGCTTTTCCTTTTATGGTTCAAAGATAAAGTGCCTCTTGGATGCTTTCAGAGACAATACAAATGCAGCTTCTTAACCTCTTTGCAATAATTGCTCTCAGCTTATCATGTATATAGCATCTATAGATTTCACTGCCAGGTTTAGGTAAGCTCAATATACCTTTTAACTGTACTTCGAGCGCTTTTTTCCTCTAAAAGGCAAATGAAGAGCTTGAGATGCTAGAAAAATGAATGTCACTAATGCATGAATCTGCAAAACCATTTGAAGTAGCTATTTCAGACAAGAAGCAAACGAAACAAAGTTGACAAGATGGACAGTTGCTCAAGAAACTTTGGGACATTAGTGTTTACATTAATGCAAGATTTTTAAAAAAATATTAAAACTTAGAATGTATTTTGAATGTTGTACTTTTAATTTGATCCCAAAAGTGTTATAATTTTGATTATTTTTTTTTTAAGTTTTAAATACTAAAGATTTTCAAATTTCTTTTGTTTTTGAAATTGTGGTTGCTATGTTTTGGGATATGCAGAGTAAAAATATCCCTGTTCTGAAGTTAACCAATTGCAAGATAATCTCAAAGCAAAACAACCTTTGTAGCTTCATTTTGAGCTTTTTTTTAAATACCAATAACTCCCTTGAATCATTAAAATCATTAAGTAAAAATTCAGCAAGCAAGAAAATTCCACTTCAGAACTGAGGAAAATCAGCCTTGTAAAGGTCTGTTTCCCTCAACAAGTTGTTTTTCTTAGGCAAAGTTAAAAAATATATGTACTAGATGTTCTTTCCATAATTTTGTGCACAGCATTTCTATTGCCAGGAGGCAGTGCAGCAGTTTCTCCCAAATTCCCAGGTGCACCTGTATGTTGCCTGTGTTTAATAGCTCAATAAAGGTATGACATGCTGAAACTTTGAGATCAAGAACAACAACTTTGAGAGCCAATAAATCAGCATTGTGATGAGTGGCTATTAATCCAAAACAATAAATGCTTATCACAAATACAATTAGACGCACTCGGGTCAGATCTGCCGTTATCTCAACCCTTCGAGCCCCACGTTGGGCACCAAAAATAATTCACCCTTGTGTTGCCAATCTAAGCCCATCTGAGCCACTTCAATCTTCTTCAGGACTTGCTCTGGTTCAGCAAGATGTGAGGGAGGACCACTTGGAATCACTGCCATCTCTGCTGGGATGAGCCTTAGAAACAGGTTTTCAATTAAACAGGCTGTGATTTCAGGTTCAACATTCCCTTTCCAGGAATATTTCTGTAAACCAAACTTTTTCCCATGACCATATCTAATAATGCTTGTGTCATATCCATTATGCTACGGTGTGCATATGAGTCTCCTTTACCCATCTGAGTGGTGGTTTTGAACGTATTGAATTTATGGATACTTTTATGTGCAGTAAAATAATTGGTAAGAAAATTAGATTTAAATCATCAAGTCTGTGAAAATAAATGGCTCTGATCCAACTGGAATCATAAAATCACTGTGCAAATACAGTTTCATTACTTTAAGTGACATACTGGAAAGTACATTTGCATAGCCATAGCTTTTGCTTTATCTGCCACGTAAACCAATGACCCAAATAAAATCTTTCCTAGTCTTGTGCTAGAGACCCTGGTGATGGTCTTTCATGCTCTACATATAGATGCAGCAATACTCTCAGGCATGTGGTGGAGCCACTGCTCCTAACTATTGAATGTGTAAGTAAGTGGAGCAGATTTAGGCTTCAGACAGAAGCACCTTGTTGGTTGATAAGTGAATTTATGGTCTCTGCTCAGACAAAAGTACTTAATTCTCTGAAGGCAGACCTGGCTTGCTAAATTAGAGGGTTCTTCCACACCTGGCAGTCTACCTGCTGAGCCTGAAAAAAACACTAAGCTTGAAAGGTTCTTTGGCTTGTTTGGGACAGGGGAATACTTCTCAGTAATAATTTACATTAAATATTTATAGGAAAATGAAGCAACACAGCTAGAAACTTTCCTGGATAACAAAAAGAATGTTTCTTAATAGTGAACAGATGAAATGATGGGCAGAGGGAAATGAAAGGTAAGGAAAGAAAGGCCACCTGAAATATTGGCCTACTAGTAATTTTTGTTAAGAATTATTACATAGGGAGATTGTTGACCTGACGTTGGACAGAAAGGTGGGAAAAAAAGAGGGGTCCCAGAAGGGGAAGAGATGTATTTGTTTTACCCAACTGTTGATCACATAGCTGTAAAGCCAAATAAATTTGTATGAACCAAAAAAAAGTTATTTCAATTTCTGAGGAAGAATCTCAGTGGATTATGTTCCTAAGTTTTTTAAATTGGGATGAATTTTTTTTTTAATGATTTAAAAAAAAATATGTTCAACTTTCAATCATTTTTGAAATGGAGAATATTGGAAAGCTGAAAGAAAAACATAGAAGACAGGGTATAACAGAATGCTTCTATTCCAATATGCCAAGTGTTTTTCACATAGTTTTAATAAAAGCACATTTTAAATAATTTTAGTGCAGAAACTCCTAACCAGGCCTAGTACAAAATTTTTTGTGATTTAAAAAAAAAAAAACAAAAAAACCCCCACAAAACCCAAACCATTGGCTGTTGTCTTTTCAATGCCTTGATTAAAAATTTGAAGGATTTTTTAATTGATATCTTACAAAGCAGTCACAAAAATGGCATGTACCTCCTCCACTCCCCAAGATTTCTAGTGTGCAAATACTGTGTCTGTAGCTTGCATCAGATTCAGTGGCAGCAGTGCAAATAAACTTGCCTTTTAGTGTTATTCTAAACAGTATGTCACAGTACAAGACAAGGCATACCAAAAAAATACATGAACATCATCAAGAAATACTTCATGTAGGCTGATTAAAGTCACAGTTTTGGTGCAAATCTAGTATGTCTATCCGGTATCTGGAGTGTGCATAACTTATTTCATTGTTTTTTCACTTGGATTTCAATTGAACACTTTGTTATATGCTTATGTCTGATTTTTCTTATTAATTTACTTATTTTGCTCTCTGCTGTCTTTTTCCTTTATAAGTCAGGCTTTTAGTGGCAGAAGATGCTACCTTGACAGACCTTCTGGGACTCCACCTTCATAAAGCAGAAGATTAAGGCAAAAGTATAGTTGATAATGCCGTGATAGTGTTGGGTACTAAAAAGTGAGAGTTACCCCTTTTTTCTTTTTGTTTTTGCTGAATAATGTGTAACAAACTATTTGTTTGATTAAGTTTTGTTTCAATATATTAATGATAGAAGTGAATATTTTCATGTGAGTTACCTGGAGAGCAAAATTCACAGCCTAGTGAAATGAAATTCTCGTCTGTAGTATAATTTACCATCACTCTGAATTAAATAATTTAAGTTCTCAACTCAAAACACGAAATGTGATATGTACAGACAGATGTTGTTACTACTCTTCTTGGTCCCAGATTTTGGCAGAAATCAGCCAAACATGGGCTGCCATGGAATTTTCTTACAAAGAAAGAACATCACAGCATCACTCCTTTATTAAAGTCAGATAAAGAGCTGCTTGAAACAAGAATCAAGTAAGGATTTAAGTAATAGAAATATTATTAGTATATCAATATATTCACTTCCTTGATATACTTGGTTGGTTAAAACATTTTCCTGAATCTTTATTGCAGAGAGTTGTTTTCTCAAGATGTTAGTCCTAGGAAATTATTTGTATGCTATGTAACTATATATTCTAAAAGATTTCGTGTCTCCATGCAGGAGTTAAACAAAATTACAGCTTCTTAAGCTTACATTTTGTTAGGGTTTTGTTGGGGGTTTTGTGTGTTGTTTTTTGTTTATTTGTTTGCTTTTTTTTTTTTTTAATAATAATATGCTGTCCATCTGCAGTGTTTAAAGATTCTGATATATGGTAATAACAAGTTACAGGAGACATTCTTAAACTCTTATTAGCTCTAGTTCCTCTGATAGATTATTTTGATTAGTGCAGTTTTTTGCTGTTTTTCACTTTGCAAGGTTCAGCTATAAGTTATTCTGAAATGTAACTATGCAGTATATTTCATTGAATCAGTGAAAGGTTAGTAAAATAAATTAACCATGGCAGATTCTGTAATTTTCATTTGGACGGAAGTTCAATTCATGGGGTCTCATTTAGGAAGTGTTTTCACTGTTTCTGAAGATATGAGAAGCCAGCTGCCTGAAGATGTTAACAGATTTGATGAAATCAGCAGAGACTTCAAAATTAGGAGAGTTAGTGGGTTTGTCCATTGTATCTTGCATTTTAATTTAGAATAGGTAATAAAATATTTTTTTTAATCAAACTATACTGAGAGTTTAGTTTCAATATTTCTTTGATAGGCTTGTTTCTAACCCACTGAATGAGTGTCTCAGGCTTACTCGGGAGAGTATCAGAAGTGGATTTTGCATTCTATATTACTAAAATCAAGGTAATTATTTGCCTTGTTTACATTGACACAGACTTTTTTTTTTTTTGCTTCTAAATTTATCTGCAAACAGTAGCCCTGTCAAGTAAGAAATTTTGTTCTTGTCCCTTACTTTGTAAGACTAGACTCCTTGGAAGGTTGAAGGGAAATTTCTGCTTAGCCAAACTTATTTACCTTTTCAGGGACTTTTCTGGTAACACTGTTCTCTTGGGCTCCTTGGTGTGAATAAGTAAAAAGATCATATTCCCTTTCAGCTTCTAGAAAGGAAATGTGTCAGGTTTGCCACCTTCCCTGTTCCTTACAGCTGTATTCATCATTATTTAAAATCAAAAGTGGATTGTATTGTTCTGTTTTACTGTTGGTGTGATATTTTTTTTTTTTTCCTTACCTGAGAGGAAATTCTTGACTATAAGGTGCTTAAAGGCACATGTTAAGATTTCTGCCTTTTCAGGCTTTGTGAAAAAGCTCAAGCTGACTGTTTAGAAACCAAATAAACAGCTTTTCCTCACTTCTCTTTTGTTTCTTCAGTAGACTTGCTAGACATCTTTTCAAAAAGAACACATCCAAAACAGGTGAGCCTCTTTGCATATTAATGTACCTTGTTTTGTCTACAAAAGGCAAGTAAGTTTTCCACCTGTGAGGTGATAGTATCATAAAATTGCACCTGTATTAATTCACTTTATAAATAGGAATGCTTTGTGAAAGGAAGGTAGTAAATATTTCCCACACACACACACATTCCCCCCACAACAAGTACAAGCTGTTCAGGAAGGAGGGATGAAACCATCATTTTGAGAAGTGTTACAAATCCTGTGCTGTGTCTGGCTGGAAATCTAGTCATGTGGAATTTGCATTTACTTGGACTTTTGGATGGTAGGTTTGCAGGAATTAGAACTGGAAAAGGTCAATGAGATCATCAGATCTATTCTTCTGGCATGGATTGATCACATTTCAGGCATTCTATGCATAGTGATGATAAGTAAGACTGAAAGATCTATGGGCTCTGTTAGGCTGTTACTGACTGAGCTGCTGACCATTGTATCAGCAATGTTTTTGTAGCTATCCTTCTGTTTTCCTCCCTTGAACAATAACCTCTATGTTTTTTGACACTTTGAGACCAATTTGTATAAAAGCACAGGCATTTTGATGTATTTCAGAAGCTTTATACTGTGTTATCTATATGCCAGATGATCCTCCTGACCTCGGTGACTCTCCAGCCATGGCCATTAATTCTGAGTGCTAGAGTTATTGGTGTGTGTCAGGCAAAGCCTTTTTTTGAAGGGAGGTGACATGTAACAGAAAACCCAATACTTTCCAAGAGGATAGAGGAGTTATGAATCTTGAACACTGAGCCTTTTCAAGCATGATGGTAGACTCTTGTAGCTCCTTCACATAACTAAATCTCAGTGATTTGTTTCATTTACTTATTGCTATACACCACATATAAGAAGAGCAAGCAACCAAATCTGTTCTTGTTGTCAGACATAGAACATGCTGGTGTGTAGACAGTGATCTTCAAACTCCATGGTCTTTGGAGATGTGTGTGGTATTATGAGGCATTTAGACTTGAATTGACAACTTATTAAATAAGCTCTAGCCATAATTAATCACTGTTTCAAGACTTTCTTTGTCCTTCAGACTCTTCAGACACTGACAATAATGTGATGTTAATTACACTATTCATTACTTTATCTGTGACCATTTCTCTCAAGCTTTTCACGTAAAACCTCCTGTGTAGCTATCATGGAATAGTGAGATAGTGTAGCCATGACAAAAGTATTCTTATTTGTTTGATTGTCATAAGCGGTCTAATACTATGGGAAAATAATGGGGTTTAATTTTTCTATTGTCTTTAAAACTTAAGAAATGCTGAGTAATCAACTGATCATTCAGTGCACCTTTCTTGCTAAGATCAAGTAAATCACTATGCACTGAAGGCACTGGAATAAGAAACACAATTGTGAGATTGGTTCAAAGTCTTCATGTTACCTAGTTAGCTCCTAAGAACTGTGTTAAACTTTGCTGAACCACCAAATCTTATGTATAGCAAATGATGGTCATGCACTTTAATAGATACATGCATTAAAGTAATGTGATGAATGCAATCTAAGGTAAATGGTTTCTGGTATTTTTGGGTACAGTCATTTTACTAAAATTTTTCACAACATTGATGATCTTAAATTTCATGAGAATATAAAGCATTCTATATTCTGGATTTTGCCCTCTTTGGGATGTAAATGAAATATATACTTTCAGTGGCATGAAGTGCTGCTTTCAAAAATGTAAACCCTCGGAAAAATAATAATAAAACCCCCTTAAAATTGTGATTTCCCAAATTCCAAAACATTTTGTGACCCCAATAATTTAATAAATTGTCTAGCTCTCCTTTGTACGTAAGAGGCTTTATTGTTTTGTTTTGGGGTTTTTTGGGTGTTTTTTTAAAGAAATGTAAAGACTTAAGTGGGTAGGAGCAATGAAGAAGAAAAAAAAGGTACTCAAAACCACAGAACTGATGAAGCCTATGGTTACATTAGCTTTATCATACTTCTCTCTTCTTCTGTCCTTTTATTTTATCTTCCATTATACTTTCAGACCCCCTCCTCTGTCATACTTTAGCACACATCATTTCAGACCTACAGTTCTCTTCTGTGCCTCCTGTCAGCTGAACAGGGTTTTAGCTGGTTTTGAGCCTCATATTTGCTAATTGACCAGCTAGTACATGTGCTAACTGGGTAGTGGTAGGTCAGAAAGAACAGATCAGCAGCTTCTGAGACAATAACTTATTGTTTTCAGAATAGTGCTGAATGGATAAGCATTCACATTGCATAAAATCAATGTTGCATGTGGTTCTAATGATTGATGGTCTCAGCAGGGAGACCTCAGACTGGATGGACAAATATATGCAGCTTGTCTCTTAGAGATAGTTTCTCCAAGATAAGCTATGTTTGAGACCATAGAGACATAGGAAAGACTGTAGTGTCTGTGCTTACTCTGTGTGAACAGAAAACCTTCAGATTTTCATATTTGGAGCTCTAAGACAGTATGCCTGTGTGTTCAAGTCAACTGGACATTTAAACCAAAACAATGTCTGGTATCTCAGTAACTGGAAAGGGCTCCTCTGATCTAAATCTTACTGAAGAAGCGGTAGGAGAGAGAAAATGGAAGTAAAACCACCACTCTCACTGCAAGTTTGTAAAGAATGCTGATATAAAGAAAATACTTTGTAAAGATTAATAAGATGAGCTTCCTATATTCATAGACTCATAGAATAGTTTGGGTTGGAAGGGAGCTTCAAAGGTCATCTGGTCCAACCCCCCTGCAATGAGCAGTGACATCTTCAACTAGATCAGGTTGTCCAGAACTACATATATTGTTAGCATAAAATGTACCATTTATATGACATGAATAAATTTAGGCATGTTTGGGTTATTTTCTTCAAAAAGTAGTCTTGGTAGAGTCTTGGCTGGAACACCTTGAGGAAACTGTACACAAAACAGTGAGCCTCTGCATCACAGAGGCAATCCTGACCTATGAAGAGAAGCAGAGAGAGCAGTGGGGCTTTGACTACCCTGCTCATTGCACTTAATTATTCACAGATCTGGTGGGTTTTGGTGTAGAAATAGCTGGTAGAAGGCTTGGCATCAGAGCTGGGGAATTGCTAGAAGAAGCAGGTATGGACATCATCTTTTTGTTTGATTCTGTGAAAATAAGGACAGTGTGAAAATGGTCTCATAAAAAGATATGAGTGTCATATTTAATAATTTTAATCCTGCAGTAAATAAACTGCTATTACTATCTACTGAAAAAAAATGCACCTTTTGCTTTCAATTTGCTAACTCATGGGCATTTTTGTCACATCTAAATTACTGGTTTTTCTGAGTGATTATTCTGAACTGAGATGAAAGATACTGCCAAACATCAACCACGACTATGTGGCAAGAACAGAGTGTGCAACCAGTATGCATGCAAATATTAAACCCATATATTTGTGTAAGGAAACCAAAACTGTTGGGTTTGTTAGTGTCAAACCAAACAGTGTACTTCTAATATCATTGGTTTTAGTCACACTTCAGAAGGGCACCTTCTGTCATTTGATTTTTGCTTCACCTTTGTTTACCTCCAGCTTCTCTTGAATGTTTTTGTCCTGGTGTAGGTATTCTTCCTTTGTGAAAACTTTAAGCAGTTTTAGTGTTCTTTTCCAACCTAGAAAATCTGATGAAGTGAAATAGTGAATTGGACAGACACTTTAAAGAGAGGGTGGAAATCTGATAGCCATGTCTAAAATTATCCCTGTAATTGAGAAGGTGCATAAAGATTCATCTTTGTTTGCTGCTTCTCATAATACAAGAGCTAATACGCACTACATCAAGCTATTAGGTAGCAGACTGTACAAAAGCAGTCTAGGAAAGATCATGTGGACCTCTGCAGATGGCAGCTCACTGCCATAAAGAAGTGGAGATTTTGATGTGTTAAAAGGAAGATGCCAGAGATATTTCAGGATGCTTGGTAATTTCATTCAAAACATTGCTATTGATACACCCTTCATGATATGATACAGAAAAATAGTAAATTTGGTGAAATTGCCTGCTGGGTTTATTTCTGTAAGCATTTTCAAAATCTGTTAGGGCTTAGGCTGCAATTCTCAAATAACTTGTTTGCATAGACTTTCTGGACCTTTAAATCTGTTTCAGTAAAACCAGCACCAGTAGGTGCTTTTGTATATTATAAAGAATAATACACCCACTTTGAAGATGGAGTTTAAAACATGTACAAGCATAGTTCTGTCTCACACCAGCTACCCAATAAATCATATCTTTCTCTTAAGTTTAGTTATATTTGCCTCAATTACATGCAGTGGCTGTATGGGGTTATTTCCTTATTAAAATGAAACCTGAAAAATTCCGTAGAGTTGACTGTGTAATTCTTTGTTGTCATTCATATAGTATTTTGTGATCTTCATTGCTTCACCTATTTTTGAAATGTAAGTCACTGATCTTTCCTAAATTTTATTTTCAATTTGCTAATAAATGTTCTTATGCAATTAGTACAGTTTTTGCAGAGTGTGGTGCATATCTCTATGGAGATCAGAACCACAAAATTTACAATTCAGTTTCATGTACATCTTCTTATCTATCCATTCCTCCTATGGTACCTAGTTGACCATTTTCAGTATTTTTGTTCATCTGGATTGTCATTGTTTTAGCTGTTTAAATGTCTGTTTAAACCAGGTTTTCTTCTGGCATCTCACGTTTAATATCAGTAAATTTGTATATACAAACAAGCCAGTTTTTGTGGTGATTTAGTTCATGTTGTAAGCAGAATTCATTTTTAGTAGTGATAATAGTAGATGATGCAGTGATCCATCTGATTTTAGAGGGTTACCTAAAACTTTTCAGGTTTCTTAGAACTGTAATAAACACCATTAAGCTGCGTGGACAACTTTCCTGGGGTGATCAACAGAAAATAATTGACACCACAGATGTTCATGAAAGAAACGTGTTAGCAAGTCTTGTACCTCAGAAGGTATGTATTTGGATCAGCTATATTTTGTGTGCACAGATTTAGTGGTATTTACAGGCAAGTTTGGATTTGCCTATTGGCATGAGGATGGTGGAGGTGAAGTAGGTATAATCACGAAGACAGCCTACTTCAGAGTTGTGTGCCATGCCTGCATTTTTATGGGCTACTGCCTTCTGAATTTAAAACTTACTTGGAAAAAGCCAAGTGTCAACTTTTCCCTTGCTTCTGGGAATGTGTCAAACTTTTAGTAGGTTTTCTGTGAGCAGCAAGATTATTTCCTTTAAATTTCATTCCATCCTTGGACATCCTCAGGATTTTTCTCATGTCTGATTCTGTTTGCAGTTGTTCAGTATGTGTTTTGCTCTCTTTTTAGAGGCGTACATGTGCATCTCTAGAGCAAGGCACTCCTCTCCTGTTGTGACTCTTTATAAGGGCACATGATTACAGTCCTGAGTGTTTATTTACACCAAAATTCTCACTCTGTATATAATTTTGTTCAGGTAAAACTAAGGTGGCTGGCACATGTTGTGGGTTTGAATGCACAAAACATTTCTCTGGATGGGGATTCAAATAGGAAAGAATTCTCATTTTCCTTCTGAACTCCTGAGCCTCAGAAATAAAATGGATTTCTAAGATGGCACTAAGATAAAAAACAAGTCTTGAGGGGTAAAGTGAAACTCTTTCTGGTTGAAGTAATATCTGCTCCCATGCAAAGGCTGTATTATTTGTAAGGAGAGGTTTTGACTTAATAAGTGGCAATGTGTTCTGCTGCAACAGCTGTATTAAAAAGATTTTGCATTACACTTGCATCTGTATAAAAGCACAAATGCCTCGAGGTGTCTCTAATTCTTTATAGTTGTAGTAATTGTTAGTTGTAAGTGGTTAGGAATGAGGTGTAAGACCTACTGATGACAGCTGCAGCTTTGTGGTGGATCGCATCTCTTTCATCTGAATAGCTCCTACCTGGCATAATGGCTCTGCAATGGCTTTTTAGGTCACCACTTCTGGAGCTTTTGCTTGGCTATCACACATATGCCACAGATGGGATGATGCCCAGAAACACTGCTTTGCCAGCATGTGCGATGCTCAGTTTCAGTACTTTTATAAGCACTTAAGAAATACCCCTCAGCTAGTTGTTACACCTTTGACTGACAGGTAATGGCTGTTACTAATAACAGTGTCTGCTTTATCTTTCACTGAATAAAAAGTTAAATGTTTCTTAGAAGTTCAGAGTTCTTCTATACCTCATCTATTTTATGAGGTTATTGAGTCACAATATCTGAGCATGTGTGTGCACATAGGTGTGAATACTTAAGTAATGGTATGATTTTAGTGTCCATTATTTTAAAATAATAGATATTTCTTGTGTAGCTTATTTTTTTTTTCATGTGTTGAAGTCCCAAACCACTAGTTTTTGTTTTCACATCACATTTCTCTTTTTCTGGAAATGTTTTGGCTCCAGAATGGAATTTCTTGTAAAATCAGTGGTCCAGAAAGGTGCACACTTGTCCTGGGGGAACAATTCTGGGAGCTCAAGTATTTGAAGCAGACAAAGCAGCAACTAAAGCTTCCTGTTTCCTGTCATGTGTGACCAGTGATAAGCTATTCCTTCTTGCCAAAAAATGTTGATGTGGTTGGTTTTCGTATCTAAAATAAGCATTTCCCAGCTAGTGCCACATCATGATTTTACATGAACATGAAAGAAGTATATTAAATTATAATGCGAAAGTGGACTCAGACTAAATAATCTATGACACATAAGGCTTGATGAAAAAAACTCCTGACATTGTAGATATTCTTTGCAATGCTAATAATAACTTTTCTCACATTCAGGTGTTACATTACTCTAACTCAGTCTCTCTACCTAACAATGAGTGGTGCTCCTGCAGGACCAGCCAGCACAGGTAAAATAGAGATCACCAAAGGTTTTGGCCGTGCCTTTGGTACCATGGTATACATCTTCAACTGTTCTGTGCAGATGGTTTACAAGGTGAGAGATGTTCTGCCTAGCAGTACTGAAATTGGTGCTTAGTTTCTTTTTCCTGTGAAGTACATTGGAAATTGTTGCTTTCAAGAAAAAATCCTAAATCTTTCAGTTTTGATATTATAAAGTGAAATTACGATATTATGAATTTTGATATTATAAAGTGAAAGATTCCCTTTCATAGATAAAGGGAATATCTATGAAAGTTATAATATCTATAAATATCAACAGGAGTTTTGAATTCTATCACATATTGGTAGAAGTCAGTGGTGGCCATACAAGTAAAGACTATCCACGATGCAATTAGGGACAAGAAAATGAAATTAGTATTTTAGCAGTGCTTCTTTATTGTCATTTGCAGGATTTAAATAGTGAACAAGTAAGATCTTCTTCTGGTGTTCCTCTGAAAACATTTGTAAATGCAGGGAGGGAGTAGATGGTAACCTGTGTAAATATACTACCTTAAAATAACTTCCTCTTCAAAATGTAGCAATACCAGCGAGTGAACTCCTGGCCCTCCAGAAATCCAGTTAAAGCTTCAGTGTTGAAACTCTGGTCCTGTTCAAGTCCCATCACGTGAAATTACTGTATCATATGGGTGAGAAGGTTGATGGGATTCAACTTTGCAAGAAATCTTGGGGTTTCCAGGTTTTCATAGTGCTTTTTAGACACACCTTGTGTTTTCCTTCCATTGCTTCCTTTATTTAGAGTTGTCTTCTGGCCTTTTCAAGCCCAACCACCACATCCTTCCCATTCCCATTTATATTACGTGTTTCAGTAGATAATTCCTCCTATAGACATACTTCAGCCATGTGCACTCTCCATTGCTCTAACAGCCCAGTCTTTTCCTTCCAAATTCAGTGCTGGCCAGAGCAGTCACAGATATTATTTTTTTTTGTTTAATCTCCTTTGTTTTAGAAGTACCTGTGAACACATGGAATGTACCTAAATATGTGCAAGAATATTCACTGTTTTGTGGCAAATAGGAATCCTTAAAGCTGGCTTAGCCTAGTAGAAAGACCATTTGAAAATTGTCTAGCTATTACATCCTTCCATCGGTGTACGTATTCAAGTGTTCATACATGTTTCATAACTACCAGTCGAAAAAAAGCCGCACACTCTTACCTAGCAAAATACTGAATATGTGATTGTTCAGAAGAAGAAAAATTCATATGCTTTTGGACAGTGCAGGATAGCCCATTATCTTTTTCTTAAAGTACATATTTATGCTTTCTATCTTAACAGTAATGTTTCAAAGAAGAAAGTTTTGAATTTAAAAGATCTGACTGCATTTTACATGCTGTGCTCAGTGAGTTTGTATCAAAATGGTGTTTCTGAGAGTGAATTAATTCCAGAAGCACTTGCTCCAGCAGGATGGGCAGTAAAATGATGCCAATTTATTCCAACAAAATGTTGGAGCTGCATGGCTTGCTTAAAAAAATCTGTTGCTTGAAATTCTTGCTGTTGCAGTAACACATTTCACTGATTAAATCAAGACTTGAGAAAAAAAATTATTCTGTGATTTTATTTTTCATTGTACTGAAGTTCAATAGGGCAAGTTGCAAGGCATTTCTGCACTGTCTGAAGAGGCACAAGTATAGATGTGCTATCTAGGATCTGCTTCTCTGAGCAGTAAATCCTTTTGATATTTAAAAGATAGAAACTTAGAGGAGAGCCAGGCATCACTGTTACTTCTGTGAGCAGGTTGAAACACAAGTACTACTTCCTTCTGTATTAAAACTGCATCAAGATTTTGGTGTATTTCATTATTTCTGCTTTAGCCATGGAATTCCTGACGCCATACTCCTTCATGATTTCACTGCAGAAAGACACAAAGTCTGCTGAAGTTAGAAAGCTGTTTCATCTTTCATCAGACACATCTCATCCCCTTGCCAACCAAACATCCTTCTTCAGATGGCAGGACCAAGCAGTAGCAGCAATTAGCTTTCTTATTCTTTTAGTCTAAATTGCAATGATTTGTAACAAGCACTTAAGTAACATCCGTTTACAAGGGAGAGGTTAATATTTGAATTCCTGGGCCTCTACAAAGACTGTTGCTGAGTCAGATCACATAGTTGGGTCTCAGCAAATGAAAGGAGACCCTGACAGATGCATCCTGCTTCCCTGTAACTGTTTTTTGGTGGTGGTGGTGGTTGTTATAGTATTTCACAACTTAGCTGTTGCTTTACCAAGCCTTCTCATTAACTGCCATCTAAGAAGTCTTCAAGACAAAGCAGGATTGGTGCACACCAAGTGGGTATAAGGGATATGAAGAGCAAGGGATATGAAATAATATTATTTAACAATATTTCTACTGCTAGATACAGTCAAATTATTATTTGTTGTGCTTTCCATTATGGTTTCGTTTGTTTTCAAAATATACTTGCTACATAGAACCAAAGTGTTACCCTGGTTGTCACATAAAATAAAAAAACATTTGGAATTAAAGTATGATCTGCTGCATTTGGGAATGAGGAATTCAGCTCGGTAGCTGAAGTCTGTAATAGCTCTTATCCATTGTACAGTGCACAGGAAAGGTGGGAGATAACTGGTAAAGCATTGACTCCACATATTTACCATCTTATTAGGTAAGAAAAGGATATATTAAAGAAGGGAGAGAAGATATATTAAATGCTACTAGCCTGATATTTCTTGTGCAAGCAGTTGTTCTATTTGAACAAAGGGTATTGGTTATGGTAGGTAGGAGAGCATATAATATTTTATAGTTGACTGCAATGCATATAGCAGCTCTTGTTTGGGCTTATGAAAAAATGCTTCTTAGTGAATAGTTTACTTAAAAATATTTTAACAGCAGAGTGCTTACTCTTTTTCTAGACTATATGTTACTGTTTTCTGCCAGAAATACAATGCTGGACTAAGCCTCTACATTTTGTCATATTTAAATATGAATGGGGAACAAAAGAAACCTTTGTATTTGTCAGTAGTAAGAAAAGTACTCTGAAGGACAAATTGCTGTTTTGTAGCTGACCTGAACACACAATTCAAGATCTCTTCTTTGCCACTATGTAACTTAAGTAGTGATTTTTAATGAAGAAATTGTTTAGCCTTTGCCTTATTGCTTTGTGATACTTTTTTAACTGGAGATTTTTCTCATTTATCTCATTAAAATGGTTGTGGTTCTGTTCTAAAAGTTTTAATTGAAGAAAGAGTGAAGCCTCTGAAGACAGCCATAATGTCATATAAAAGCATTAAAGCCCTCCAAAAATTGAAGTCCATTAAGAAACAATGGTATTTTTAGCAATGGCAGGGTATTGCATTTGACTTCTAGACCCTGTACAGCTGCTGGCCATGAATTCCAGTTGTCACTGGCAAATGATGCTGCTGCAGATGGTGCCTGCTCTATGTTTTGGTAGTACCTGTCTTGCAAGCCCTGCATTTCTCAGCTGCCTCCTTTGTGTGCAGCAACGCTACTGAGTACTAACAGTCAGCAGTGCCTAATTAGCTCCATTTGCTTTGAAGTAAGATCCTTGTTAGCTTCGACTGACACTCTGACGTGTGACTCTCTCAAGCTCTGTTTTTTAAAAATGTTTGCACACAGTCATTTCATTTAAGTGACTTATTCTTACCATGTTTAAATACTAATCTGTGGTTTTTGGGTGATGGGATTTGTTTTCTTCCTTAAACCCTGTGCCATGGTTGTCCCTGACATTGAACTGATCCTGAAAATACATTGGTTGCTAAAGGGTTTATTGATGCATGTCTGTTAGCCAGGAAGTTTACTACCTTCTATGCTCTCTGCAGTGAGTTGTTTCCTAAACAGGTGAGGGTCCCTTTGGGCTTCTGGGCTTGATATGTGTTAATTAACACATACCAGTGCAGCTGGGACATTGTATAATAATAGGGGGGTTTATGTATATAGTCTTACCTTTTATTTTGAAGGCACTTTAAATTACATGTCCATCCTTATTAAATTGTCAGATATGAATATAGAAATAAGTGCCTTTCCTCTGATCTTGAGACATTTGTAATGCACTGATTTTGCATTAAGTAATTGTATATTGCTGCTTATTGTATATCAGCTTATGATGGCAGACCTACATTGTGCTGTTGTGTAATACCTATCCTGGAAATAAAACTATCTGTTGGCTAAGAGAAAAACCTTATAGCAGTAAGAATTATTCTGAAAAACAAATAATATACTGTTTGGATAAATGTTTCTTTAAATTTTCACCAGTAAACACAGTGGAGGACTGTTTGAAAAATGGATAGAAAGCATTGCAAAATAATTTAATTATTATACTACAAAGAATTAATATTCACAATAATTTTCATAAAAATCTACAAGTTGAAAAACTTGGAAGGTGTATCATTTCTTCCATGTATGTATGCTCTTTACTCATTTCCAACTGCATATTTTTTTCTACAAGACACTGAACATGAAGTTTTATTCGTGGAATAACAACTTGGAAAACCCTTCAATCTTAAGCCATAAACTCTAGCAAGCAGGGCAATTATCAAAGCAAAAGCAGCTTTATTTTTATGCTTGCATAATTTTGAAATTATCTCTAAGTGTCCTGAAGCTTTCATGGCTCATTCTTGCAATGTTTCAAGAGATAATGAATTTAAATTCTGTATATCTAAAGATGTTGATATTGTCTGTTTTATCAAAACAAGGGTGCCTAGACTATAATGGTTATTTTGTCCTGGAGTCTCTTTTTTTTTTCTTTTTTTTTATTTCAGAATAATCATTTATACAATTTTTTGTCACTTCAATATTAATAGTAGTAATAATATTAACTTATGAAGCAAAAGCTAGAATATTTTTTTTAAATCCTTTTTTTTTTTTTTTTTCTGGCAAAAAGTCTGGGCTGCCACAGAAAATACACAACAGTTCAGAGAGCTCTGAAAATGTTGGTCCAGTACTCGGGCTTTTAGGACTTTCAACATCCCCTTGGGGCATTAGGATCCTAGCCTATGAAAACTGTTTCAAAACAGATTTGTCATGGCTTCCTATGCTGTGAAGGAAGACACTTCTGGTCCTGTGGTGCTGTAGCAAATAGCCTGGATGTCTTAAACTCCTTGTACACAGGACAATCCACATAGCAGGCTGCTCTTAGTGTGTGTAGCTTGCTCTTTAACAACCCACCAGACAGCAATCCAACAAAAAAATAAAAAAAAAAAAATCCTTACTCATTAAGCTCAGTATATTCTTAAATTTCCTGTTTTCCTAATCAGCTATATGTTTATCTTATTTGCTTAGGTATGCCATTTCTAAGATGTGGAGATTACCTTTCATTGCAGATACTCAGGGTCTTTAGTTCCTCAGAAAGAAAAAACAAGGAGAAATCTTAAGGTAAAATCTTCACTTGAAATCATGTAAGAGTAGGAGTCATTTCTTGTATTTTGCCTTTGAATAAAAACAGAATCCTAAAAAGAGAAGGATTTAAAGCTCTTAAAATATGTGGTTTACCATCCTTTTCCAGGTGCTTATGAGAGCCTTAAGAGATTTCAATTTGCCTAAAATAGTGACAGATGATATTCCAATTTTCATGGACCTGATCAGTGACCTATTTCCAGCTCTGGGTGTTCTGAGCAAGAAGAACCTACAATTTGAACAGATGGTTAAACAGTCTACCCTGGAGCTTTACTTGCAGCCTGAAGAGAGCTTTATTCTCAAAGTAAAAGAATTCATTGTGTTTAATTACTCCCCTAAAGAGTTTCAATCAAAATAATTGCAAAAGTGTTGTATTAGACATGAAGGTTATTTTTGAGTACGTTACAGTATTGATAAGGTGTCATCAGTGTCTTGGTATTTCAAAGGCATCTTGTCATGGCAGTAATGCTCAACATTATGATATATATGCCTGTAAGGAAATATATATGACTGTAAGGAAATATATATCCTGTTCAAAAAAGCAGTCTACAGTGACAAGCATGTTTGCATACATTACCAAGAATTTGTACACCATAGCAAATTAAATGTTAGTGGTTATTTATAAGGAAAAGGAGAGTAAGGGAGCAAAAATATATAAATAAGGTGTGGATTTGGAATGTGCATGGCTACATGTGACTTTTGTGTGTTCTGGTATTTCTGTATAATATAATGCACATTGTGCTTACAAATTAAGAACATGCATATATACTCATAAGAATTAGTTGTCTGTAAGCTAAATTTAAACACAAATTTTAGTTTAAATTACAGACAGGGTGAAAAGGTGAAACATGGAAACACTGGTCAGTATATGGACCAAATAAGAAGTGTGCTTATTTGGATTGCTAAATATATTCCCACTCTCCTTCAAGGAACATCCATATCTGCTGTATGTGATAGTTCACTTCTTACATTTTTAGGGTATATTGGAAACTGAAATAACCAAACTGGTTAAATGTGATTGATCTCAGGATTTACAAAGGATTTTCTGTTCTTGTCTATCTTGTTCCATTATCGTCCAGAAGGATGAAAGAGAATAAGCTGTTCAAGGCCAGGTTGGATGGGGCTTTGAGCAACCTGGTTTAGTGGAAGGTGTCCTTGCCCATGGCAGGGGGATTGGAACTAGGTGATCTTTAGGGTCCTTTCCAACCCAAACCATTCTATGATTCTATACCTTGAGTTGTTATGAACTTTACAACCAGTCTTCTATAGAGTATTTTGATTCCTGCTAACTGAGTGAATCACAAGATGAGACTGAGGGACATAGGCTTTAGAAAAAGCAGTGTGGATGCTGTTCACCAAGACAGAAATCCATAAGCAGACAAGCTATTTTCATTCTGTGCCTTGCAGAACTATTTATTTGAAAAAATGTATTCCTTTAGTGAACTGACAGTGTATTTTACCAAAATATGCACAAATGCTCTAAGGGTGGAATTCTCTCTGCTAAATTGATGGCAAAATTGTGATGATTGTCCTCTATCCCTGGGTTGGCACAATCCTACAGGACTGTATGGCTGTCTAGCAGAATAGGATTTGTTATTGTTGAGGTAACTGCATTTGTTAATTTAAGCCAATTCTTTTCCTATTTTCTGAGAGACAAGCAATGTTGCTTGATGCAACATCAGCTGAGCAGAGGCAAATTTGCCAAAGAATGTGTAAGTTCATTTTTTCCTGTTAAAGGGAATAGGAAAGTGGAGGGGAAGATAATTTTTGTGAATAATTATGTCTCTGTAATCAGAAGGACAACAGGAGAGGAATGGCACTCACTGTGTATCCCTTCTGTGTGGTAGGCTGCTCAGCTAGAGGAGCTACTGGCAGTGTGTTGATCTGTGTGTGTTGTTGGAAATACAGGGACTAGAAAGAGTGAGGTACCTGCCTACCTACGCAGTGTGTTTTCTATCTTACAGTGTAAAGAAATTGCCATTGCTCTTGCAGAAAAAGTTCTGTATGTTGTTCTTGCCTTAGACTGCAGTGTAGTAACAGCCTGTTCAGGCCACCCAATCAGCCACATGATGCGAAGAGGCAAAGCTCAAACATTGCAAGTAAATTCTACATCTTGTGTTGTTTGCATGTCCCAAAGGAAAATTAATTGTGGCACCAAGTAATGAGCATACAATTTGACAGATAAGCTAAGTAATACTTTTTTCTGAAAGAAGCAGCTGGCTAGTTTAATTAGGCTTCTAGACAGAAATAGTGGAATATATTGCCAAAACAGTAGACAAATACTTCTAATAGATAATGCTTGCCTATTTCTGCTACTAAATGTTGGCAGCTGCATGGATTTTATTCTCCATTTAACACTTCCTATTAGAATCAACTGCAGAATATAGCCATATCAGAATAGGAGTCCCTTAGTCTTAACGGAAATATGGGACTAAGCTAGCACAAAGGCATGAGTGAATCAAGGTGAACAGGTGACTAAGGGCAGAGATTTTCAATCAGAGACACAGCTCAGAATAAAGTCAAGAAAGATTCCTGTTGTATCAAAATTGTCACTAATGTGCAGCCTGTTCCTCTGCTTCAGATGCTGAAAGTTCTTCATCACACATACATGAATATGAAAGAAAAAGCTGTGCAGAATGGCCTTAACCCAAAAGTTCCATCAACTGATGAACTGTTTGGTTTGATACACCATGCAACCCAAGAATAGAAAGATGGTAAGTAGCAAACGTTTTTATTTGACCTGTTCCTGAGGACATTGTTCTCCGTCGGAAATGGACAATGCCAGAATTCAGAGAAGGTGGTGTACTGAATTCCTGTGTTTTTTTCTGTGTTCTGATGCAATGAGATGTGGGTGCATAGCACTGGTGGTTGTGGAACAACTGGATGGAGAGGCAGGACAAGATGCTAGTAGGCAGAAAAATACTAGCCTGGAGAGTGCTGATTCAGCTGCATTAAAGGGAGAGTTATTTTCTTCCCAGACCCATGAGACTTCCCCTTTCCCACCCATATCGTTAAGACTAATGTCATACTCTCCTGTAATCAAAACCGAAATAGGTCATTATTACATAAACTGTAGTCATTTTGCTGCATCAAGTGTTCACTGAAAACATTTTTTTCATTTTACTTTGAATAGTGACCTAATAAGCAAGCAAAGGAAAAAAGCATGGGTTTGATGCTACAAAAGCTTCTTTTTTCAGTGATGCATGAAGTCTTTTGAAGTTTTAAATGCAGTGCAGTGTTGTTATTTAAGCACTAAAGTGGTGCTATTCTATTGAAATATAATTCGCAGGTCTCCTGTCATCTCTTCTAAGAGAGCAAACTAATATTACCCATGAGGGGCCTAAATGATGAGTTTTATATAGGTGTATAGATCCTATGTAGACTGAGTCACACAACACTTATGGATGGTAAGAAGGTGAGAAGTTAAGGACAAAGGCTTCCCCTCTACCTGTTTTCACATTTTCCTCTTTTTTTTTTTTTTCTGTGAATAGTTTGCAGTATGCATTCCTTTTTTTCCTTCTGTTCTTATAATTTCTGTTTTTCACTTTATAATTATTGTTTACTAATATTTTAGCATCTGTTTAATACACAGTGTCTTGCTTATTTTGTACAATAAAAAGGTCTTATAATAGCCTACGTATACTGTAAGGGTGATTGTGCCTCTTAGTGTATAAGCTGATGTAATTCAAGATGTCTACCATATAATTCTTGAAACTGGTATTTGGAAAGACTCTCAGTAAAATAGATATAAGTTTTGATTGGTGAAGTCCTCACATCACTGTCCTAAGGAAGGCTGGTGTTAGGAAATGAAATGAGTCAATTTAAGAACTAGGGGTAATATTCAGACTTTTTATTCCCTTCTTAGATATTATTCAGCTAAACCAGTTTGCTTGGATGTCTGAAATGCTGTAATGTAATGAAATATAAATCTAAATTCTGAATGTAACTTTAGAAAGGTGATTGTAGTTTAACTTATTCTCTTACATTTAAGTTTATAAGATAGGAAAGCTTATTTAATGACATGGTCTCCGGTTACTCAGCAAGGTGTCTGTCTGGGGCTAGCCACATAGCCTAACTTTAGCTAACGGGCAGAAAGTGGCTTTTCCAAGGGACATTTCAGAGCACCTAAGTTTAGGCACCTGCTCTGAATAGTTTTCTGTTTCTTTCCATTGACAGTGAGGGACTTTACCTCCCCTGCTTTTAGTAGCTTTCAGGAGAACTCCCATTGGTGAAGCAGGCTAGTCATCTTTTGAATTAAACTGTGGAGAAACTCATACAAGATCAAGTAAAACCTCTTGAATTTGTCCTCTTGAATTTGTCTTCCTCTTTGTTTCTGAATTAACAAAACAAAACAAAAAAAAAAAAAAAACAAAACAAAAAAAACCAAAAAAACCAAAACAAACCCAAAAAATACCTATAGCAAACTTTGAATAAAGTTTTTTAGCTAAGTTCAAGAAATAGTGTATGATGTGCATTGTGTTGCTCCTTTGTGGGGCTAGAATATGATTGCCCTGATCATGTTCTTTTAGACAGTGTATCTTAGCTTGCTTTTGCTGAAAAATTTACTGATGATTTCTAGGTTCTGACCATTAAAAGCAATGAACATGCCTCTATGACTCTGTCAGTGTGGCTGTTATTTGATGTATACCTCTGAAGAGCTGCAACTCCAGCTACAGTTGTATCCAGAGCTGGTATTCTTCATCTGAACACCCAGGACCTGGGGGTGGAATCGGTGAGAATCTCATGATATTAATTAATGTTTTAAAGATATATCTTGAAAATTAAGGGGTTTATTAGTTCTTTCTTCTAGTTTTTATTCTGATAATAGTGGGATGAGTTAGTTGGTGGCCATGTATATTCTCAAATATGTAGTTCAGAAAATTTCATCATCAGTTATTTTACCCTCTTATGCGTGCTACTTAATCAAAGCAGTGGAGTAGTGGAGTGGTGGGCTGGCCCTGGCTGGATGCCATATGCCCAGCAAACTGCTCTATCACTCCCCCTCCTTAGCTGGACAAGGGAGAGAAAACCATGACAAAAGGCTTGTGGGTTCAGATAAAGACAGGGAGATCACTCAGCAACTACTGTCGTGGGAAAACTGACTCAATTTAGGGAAATTAATATCATTTATTACCAATCAAAATCAGAGTAGGGTAATGAGACATAAAACCAAATCTTAAACCACCTTCTCCCTACACCTCCCTTCAATTTCACTCCTGAATTCTCTACCTCTTCCCTCTGAGGGTAGTGCAGCAGGACAGGGAATAGGGGTCAGCTCATCACACATTGTCTCTGATGCTCCTTCCTCCTCACGGGGGGAGGGCTCCTCACACTCTTCCCCTGCTCTATTGTGGGGTCCCTCCCACAGGAGACAATCCTCCGTGAACTTCCTCCGAGTCCTTCCCATGGGTTGCAGTTCTTCCTGAACTGCTCCATTTTAGGTCCCATCCATGGGATGCAGTCCCTGAGGAACAGACCGCTCCAGCATCAGTCACCTGCAGGGTCAAAAGTCCTGCAGCAAACCTGCTTCAGCATGGGGTTCTCTCTCCATGGGACCACACATACTTGATCTCAGAGTTTCAGCATGTTGTACCTTACTTACAGTTGGTGTTTGCTGTTTTAGTGTTTATCGGTTGGGGGACTTGGGCTAAGGTTCTTGTTTCACCGTACTTTTTGGTAATGACTTGTAATAAAATAGAATCATTGATCATGAAACTGATCTGGCTTGCGTTCCCAGTGTGGTCATCACCTCTATACTTTGGGAGATATATAATGGAAGTGTTCAGCAATTACACATCTTTTTTTTCCTCCTCGGATGGTCAACCTATGAAGGAGACATTCCCTCACACCCACAGCTCCCCCACCAGACTATTTACAGCATCATTTGAGAGTTCTGAAGGATTTGAATGGTCTTTGTCTGCCCTTGAGACCTGCCTGCTGATTGTGATGGGGATCACCATGTTGGCACACATACAGAATGTGTTTTACCCCCAACCATTTTGTCTGATCTCAAGAGTTAAGCAGAGTTGGGTTTGGGTCTTGTCTAGGGTTAAACAATGGTATAGGAAAAACAAGAGATTTTCCCCGAGGCTGGACAGTCATGAGTGTCAGGGTGTGTGGGATAGTATGGGCAAGTATCTAGGCCAGTGGGCCACTCCAGTGCTTTGGAACTTCACCACTGAACAAGTGCAAAATCCAGAAAAACTAGTAAAACACTTAAATGAGGTGTATTGTCATCCTTGTCATACCAGAGAGGGACAAATCATGGCAACGTGCTGGGGCTTGGCCTAAGCTTACAGAGCCCTGTTCGACACTGTCCAGCACCTTCAAAGGGAAAAAAATGTCTCTGGATTTGACGGCAAAGGAACGGACAACACAGCTATTCCAACTCCAAATACAGCAGCTACACCAACCCCAGTGACAAGTACAACAGCTACTCAAACTCCGACAGCCACAGACAGTACAGCTACTCCAGCTCCAAGCACAGCAGCTACACCAGCCCCAGTGACAAGTACAGCAGCTACTCAAACTCTGACTACAACAGACAATGCAACTACTCCAATTCCAAGCACAGCAACTACACCAACCACAGTGACAAGTACAGCAGCTACTCAAACCCCGACAGCAACAGACAGTACCGCTGCTGGTGCTACTCAAACCCCAAGCATAGTGGCTGCACCAACCCCGACAACAGATACTGCAGCCACTCCAACCACAGTGATAATCACTGCAGCTAAACGGGAGGACCAGTTAATGCCAATATCAATTGCCCCTGTACACAAGGGGAAAAGCAAACAAGAGGCACAAAGAGCAATCTGTACAGTGAAGAAAGATGAAGAACCAATGCACTTGCTACATGGGACAGCATCTGAACAAGAGTTATTATTACGTAAATCAGAGGAAAAGGAGGAAGAAGAGGTGACTTCTTGACCCCAGACCTCAACAAAGCTACGGAATATGCAAAAAGATTTTACCCGTCAACCAGGAGAGCACATCATCACCTGGTTGCTCTGATGCTGGGACAATGGGGCCGACGGTCACAAACTAGATGCTAGGGAAGCTAAGCAGCTGGGATCACTTGCTAGGGAAGGGGAAATTTACAAAGTGATTGCAAAAGAGAAGTGGTCCCTCAGCCTTTGGAGGTGGCTCTTGGCAGCTGTGAAAGAAAGGTTTCCATACAAGAACAATGTTATGAGTAGTTTGGCCAACTGGACCACAGTACAGAAAGGCATCCAGTCTTTGAGGGAATCAACCATTGTAGAGATGGTCTATTGCAGACAGGATGACAGGAATGCATCTTTAGATCCAGATGAAGTCGAATGTACACGACCCATGTAGCGGAAATTTACATGGAGTTCACCATCATTATATGCCCACTCATTGGCAGCAATAACCTGGAATGACATAGTGCCACCCACAGTGGATGAAATGATTCATCAGCTGAGAGTTTGAAGACAATCTCACCCCTTCCATCATTTCAGCTGTGGAAAAACTGTCCCATTTTGAGGGACGACCTATCCGATCTATCCAGCTCCCCACGTGTACCAACCCTTGTCTCGGCTACAAACAAAAGGCATCCTACTGCTTGAGAGACAAGATATAGGAGGTACACGCCACGGGCCACCCTATGGTTTTACCTGCGGGATCATGGACAAGACATGAGAAAATGGGATGGAAAACCTACCTCAGCTCTGGAGGAACAGGTGCGTGAATTGAGGAGGAAAACAAAGGTCAAGGATGATCATCCCATGAAAGCTGTGGCTTCAGTCTCTGGTGAGCAGGTTCCCAGATAGAGTGGAAGAGCTGATTTTACTCCAGCTCCTGTGATAAAGACTAATCCCTGTCTACAAGACGTAAGTGACCAGTGTTGTGATCACTATTAGAGGGGCCCTGCCTGCAGCCAGGTGGAGGTAAGGGACAATCAGATTTACTGGACTGTGTGGATCAGATGGCCTGGCACATCAGTCCCACAGAAGTGTAAGGCTTTAGTAGATACCGGTGCACAGTGTATCATGATGCCATCAAGCTATCAAACAGTGGAACCCATTTCTATTTCTGGAGTGACAGGAGGATCCCAAGAGTTGACTGTACTGGAGGATGAAATCAGCGTGACTGGGAGGAAGTGGCAAAAGCATCCCATTGTGACTGGTCCAGAGGCTCCATGCATCCTTGGCATAGACTACCTTAGGAGAGGGTACTTCAAAGACCCAAAAGGGTACCGATGGGCTTTTGGTATTGCTGCTTTGGAAAGAGAGAAAACTGAGCAGCTGTCCACCTTGCCTGGCCTCTCAGAGGATCCTTCTGTTGTGGGGTTGCTGAAGGTTGAAGAACAACAACTGCCAATTGCGACCACAACAGTGCACCAGTGGTAATATCGCACTAACCGAGAATCCCCGATTCCCATCCATAAGCTGATCCGTAGACTGGAGAGCCAAGGAGCGATCAGTACGACCCGCTCACCCTTTAAAAGCCCCATATGGCCAGTGCAAAGGTCAAATGGAGAGTGGAGAGTAACGGTAGACTATCGTGGCCTGAATGAAGTCGCACCACCCTTGAGCGCTGCAGTACCGGACATGCCAGAACTTCAGCATGAACTAGAGTCAAAGGCAGCCAAATGGGATGCCACAATTGGTATTGCCAATGCATTTTTCTCAATTCCTTTGGCAGCAGAGCGCAGGCCACAGATTTTACTTGGAGGGGTGTCCAGGACACTTGGAACCGACCGCGGCTATATGGATTCCCCCATGACAAGTTGCAGAAACTGCTGAAGGAGAAGGTGAATCGAGTCAGTTTGCCGAGATGAAAGCCATCCAGCTAGCCTTGGATACTGCTGAATGAGAAAAATGGCCAGTACTAAACCTCTCTACTGACTCATGGATGGTGGCAAATGCCCTATGGGGGTGGTTGCAGCAATGGAAGCTGAGCAACTGGCAACGCAGAGGTAAACCTATCTGTTCTGCTGCACTATGGCAAGATATCACTCCCCAGGTGCAGAACCTAGTGGTGAAGGTACGCCATGTAGATGCTTATGTACCCAAGAGTCGGGCCACTGAGAAACACCAGAACAACCAACTTGGGGATAAATCTGATAAAATTGAAGTGACTCAGATGGACTTAGATGAGCAACGTAAGGGTGAATTATTTTTGGGCTGGGGGGCCCATGACACTTCAGGCCATC